>LUCH01000344.1:6529-27013 GCA_013368495.1 Paragonimus heterotremus | reverse complement strand
GTAGAAAAGACATATTGGCATGACGCAAAATCGACTCAGTAAGGAAGTCACAAAGCCAAGAAATGTCATACGCCGCTTAACAATTTGGCATCACATCAAGAGTTCGCAGATGGTGCAATAAAGCTTAAAACACAACAGGATATGTCTCATTTTCTTACGGAATGATTGTTAGGTTTCGATCACTCTTTTGCGTTCTTGTAAATCCGTTTGGTTTATGAATACAGCTCATTATCACCCACCATTTGGTGTGAAAATTATCACACGAATACACTCCATTAGGAGAATATCGTACGTTAACTTTGTTCGTTTGCACTCATCGGTGCATGTTTGTTCCCAGCCTTGTGTAAACTTCTGAATGCTGACATGTTTTCTGAGGAACGTATCAACAGTTCACTGCTATATATCGTGGTACAACGCCGATAACAAAACACTGGAACGATGGGGTCAAATGATTTGATCTGAACTGCATCTGCAATTTTATGTCAACGGTGTTGGGGCCGTTTTCTAACGTGTTCTGTTTAGAAGACATATTTTTTGATAAATCCTCTGGTTAAGCTGTTTAGTTGGAATTCCCATGAAATGCTCCTTATTTTGCTTCTGGGTCCACAGTTTTTTGACGATCGTCAGTAGTTCACTACTCCACCCCAACCATTTTTTACCCTGGCGCCATATATCACTGCGACTTTGTATGGATTTCAATGAGCTGTGACGTACCGTTGTATCTGAATCTACGGCCTACGAGCGCGTAAACGGAAATGGAATAACGGTCAATGAAACGGTGGATAATAACGCGACGGATAACGATAATGAACAATGGAGTACGGAGTATACGCAATCAGTTAGTCTCTTCCTATCCAACCCATCCATCCGAGGCTACCGCATGAACACAGGAAAAAGACTGGCCTTCAGACACAGCTTCCTAATGTCGTTCGGCCCGAAGACAACATGGTCACAAACTCGTTCGTACTTATAGGGTTTGCGACCAGCGACAAACCAAAACCAAAAAGAACGGACCACATAAAAGTCAAGTCTAGGCGCGTTGTCAGGATGACAACAACAGTTGTCACACAATATTTTTGAGGAACTGGTGAATTCTGTGACAAGTACCAACACTTCAATTCTGATGTTTCTATGTACGTCTCCCACTGAGTCTACATTTTAGCTTACACTAGTAAACCTCTGTAAGTGAACGTGGAGTATTCATCGCCATCGTAAAAGTGCGGCAAAGCAACTGATGACACAACTAGGACATACTAATCCACTGAAAGCGTTTAGCATGGAATTTCTACAATGATGAACCTAAATTGACAGTCAAACGTTGAAAATGAAAAACGGTTTCATTTGTTTCCAGTCCACTCATGAGGAGGTGGCTTCGTTGGCAGCTTTTCTTAGGGGCTCCCGACAGTCTCGTTTCTATTCGTATTCACCAGACGGGTACACACCGAGTGAGGATTAGAACCGGCAGCCCTTAACGTCACTAGCCGAAGCCCTCATCCTCCAGGTGACTGGTCGCACTAGCGCCGCCTGTAACGGTGGGATTTGTACGTGGCTAAGTTGTAACGTGTGTCTGGTCCATTAATGTGGATTGGTACAACCCAATAGCCTATAAAATTGGTGGCCGAGCAGACAACACGTCATAACGAGGACGGTTACCAATTTGATTCCCATTCAGATTACCTCTACGTAGTGAGTCTAAATGGGGATGAAACTTGTCATGCAGTATCCGTTTGACAGTTATCGTCAAGTAGCACCCTTTCGAATTCTTGCGACCGCCGTCAATAGAAACTGGCACTAACGGAACGAAAAAGAAGTTAGAACTTAAAAGCCTGTGCGAATGGAAGGTTAACAAATGAACCGTTAATTGAAGCAATCCAGAAAAGGTGAGATAAACGAAATCACAAATGACTTTTTCAATAACCTTGTTGTAAGCAATAAGGTATTTTCAATGAACGTACGGGAAATACCGGCGAAGTTGGAATTGTCTTCCACTGAATTTACAAAGAATCTAATATCCTTCTTAATAAGTTCGAAGAATCATTGGTGAGAGTAGTGAAACCAGTGTGAGATAATGCACTCAATAGCAAAGCTTTAACTGACATGCTAAAACACAAAGGCAACAATACACAAAATAGATTTCCATCACATTACTAAGTTCAACCGCTGAATGAAGTAATCAGGACACACTGTGATATAAAATCACGACGAACCACTTAACGGAATAGATCAACGTCAGGAGTAGTAGAAAGCAGGCTGCAGTAGACGAAAGAAGTGTCGAGGAGAAACCGAAATGTCCAAACAGTTGGGAATATCAATAGCGAGTGAATGAGAAACAGGATCAGTTGTTCAACTCTACAAGGTCATTCTCGAAAATCGCAAAACTCGTACTAAAATGTCGTTAACATAATCTGAAATGAAAGGAGTAGAATAAAAGTGAGGAAAGAAAAGTAGAAATTTGCAACAAGTAACACTCTCGAGCTAACTTGCACAGCAGAAGCAATTCATCCATTTGAGTAAACAAACGATAAATTATCAGGTACACAATTGGTAGAAATATGTGCTATCACTGTGACAGATAGTCTGCAAATAGGACAGGAATTCATCTGGACTACTAACTGGAGTATTTATGAGTCACTACAAAAATAAATAGATATAAGTGGACAATATACTTCAAGGTGAACATGAGACATTGTTTACAGATAGGGTCGATACCATTCCAGTTGTCATCAATCTGTTTGAGCCTATGATAGAAATAAATGTTTATCAAGGTGACATTCAGCTATACTTCCGATATAATTCAAACAAGTAATTACGTACCTGGTAAAGCGAAACATGGTTTTACAGTTTCTTGCTTATATTTGACGTAAAACATTGCCATTAAATCATGTAGCCCAAATGTGGAAAATCTTCAATTAGGTTTGGTGATTGTCCTGTCTTGTTTGAGCCATCAGCGCCGGTCAGGTATGTTGAATGATTTTTGGTAGAACATTGACATCATGGTGTTTCTAATGTAGGGCTGATAAGAACAGTCTTATGTTGTATGCATGTCTGATTGTAAGACCTTGTGGGGTAGAATCCACACTGCAGATTTGATCGAGTTTTGTTGCAGATACAGTCTACACACTTGATGGCCTCCTCTTCGACCTAAACATAAACTTATTTAATAACACACCATCATTCCGTAGGTAGCCAAACGGTACAAATCGAGGACAATGAATATTAAATACCCAATTCATTTACTGGTTCAGGCGCTTTACTGTCGTTTCTCCTAATCCATTGTTTGCGTAACTGACCTAGACAGTCACTTCTCAAAGACTGGCTTTTTACTGTTGCCCAATCTCATTAGTTGTCAACACTTGTTATGACCTGAGTTGCGAGGCTTTTTGATTAATAAGATCACAGTCTTCTATTTCTTCTGCAGACCCAAACTGATTCCGGATTTAGATAGGTAGCTACTCTTTATTGCTCGGCATGTACATGAAAATTCGTTTTCAGTCCACATCAGACTGGTTTATTTCGAAATTCATGTCTGGTTTATATTTTTACCTATAGGCATTCTAACAATTAGCCAGAAAGTCAATACAAGTCAATACATCATTGTCCTCTGTACACAGGTGCGTCAACCGCATTTGTCAATTAGTTCATCCCCTTTTACATAAGCATGACGGTTATTCAACAGATTTGATTTGCTTGAGCTCTATTATCGTCCAATTCCCATCGTTTATTGTCTCACAGCCTACATACGAGGTATTCATTCGGATGTGTCAGTTCCAGAAGTAGTGATAATAACCATTTAGCATGCATTTCTAGAATTCTGTGGGCTGTTTTTGATAATGAAGGGCGTTGATAATAGAACTCTGAAGGTCCATCTGACAGAGCAGGACTAAGTAGGTGGGAACGCTGACGGTTGAACTTTATTTAAAAAAAAGTCAAAACAACTGATCAGCCTGATCGGGAATTCCTCATCGAAGGATTGTCAAATGAAGTTACCATGAACATTACGTCGTCCTTCTCGAGATGACAAGATATCTGAACAGTTTTCATGAACGTTTGTAACTAAATGTTTTCCTGGTGTGAGTCACTTCGTCTGGCATGCGATCGATGGAAGAGTGGTTGACAATCTGAATCAAAGTCTACTTCCCTATCAGAACCTAAACGTCCACTGTTGATGTGTGTTTGTAACAACCCAACTCGTATTATGTGCTTCTTTCCGAATGACTGTGACTAGAAAGTCTATGGCAATGGGTAAACGGTGACTAAAAGTGAACAATTTGGATCTAACGGTAGATGTATTCTACTGTGCTGCTGCCGTTGACAAACCTGCTGGTGAATGCACTGTTCCCGATGAACGACTCCCAAAATAAATGATCAGGTTGTGAATGATGTGAGTTAATGATATTGACTTTAGCTGGACGCCCCATGGAATACCCGCGCATGACAAACCGAATCAACTCTGCTCTCTCAGTGAACCCTCCCAGGTAGACGTATGTGACATGTTGACTGTTGAAAGTGAAACTTCCTCTTCATGATATTCTTAAGTCGATGTGGCTTCACTCTCCAGTAAACTGGACGTGCTCCATAACCTCTGTTCCCGGCGACACTCACTCATAATAGTAATTACAGAGACCTGGAGTAAAAGGAAAGAGCGAGACAATTATTTGTCCAAGCGCGACAAGATAGTGCTTCGCCTTGACATAAAAATCGGTAAACGAAGTATTTGCAGTAATTGAACCCGTGGGACTGATAGTAGATAATGCACTGGCTCTAGCCGAGTGCCTTCCTGGGTTAAGTAGAGACAGAATACCGACAGCTACTATTTAATCACATTAGTGATTATATGTATTCATAGATGACAACACACTATTCACTTGGTTAGGGATCTTGCAACGGGCAGGTGGTAATCAGCCCATTGTGCTGGGATCGTGGAGGGCTCACCTGTTTGACAGTTGTTGGACCAGGAACAACAAAGTAATAAAGACAATCCTGATTGGCTGTACCTTTGTCATTCCAGCCGACGGACACATAACCATGACGTGTCGTCGTATGCGAAATGCTAGCTCGCAACCTGCGATCACCACAACTTCCCTCCCTCAGGATGACCTCTTCTAATCCACGTGCTACAAAAACAGGTCTTGGGGCCGATCTGGAATGTTCTAGATCGGACTCTTCAACCGCTCCACTTGTCGGTCCGGTTGGATGGTTAGGATGTGATGGTCCAATTATTGTTCTGTTATCCGGTGTGGCCCTGAACTGGATTTGATTAAACCGCAACAGGCGATCACTAGATTGGTGTAGCCATTTATTAATGGCCTCGCCTAAATACCTCAACTATTCGTGACAGCATGCCACTGGATCTTTCGGAACCAATCTGGCAAGTAATTAGCGTCAATCAGAACCTTATTTGTTTGATCAGTATGGTTTACAAACCGCCTTCAGCGCACAGGGATGCCAACGCGGTCTTGCGTAACGCTGTGCTTAGAACACCATCTTTAGGTTATGCTCAAACGTTGATAACGAGAAATTTCAATCACCCGTAGCTAGACTGCAAAAAACATCTTCCTATCCTGGGGATTTCTACGAGGCAGCAATGGAAGCTGGACAATTCTAGCATGTCCAGGACCACAAGAAGTGGCAGGTGGGCCGAATGCTGTCTTGTCCTGATTAAATTCTTATCAACAAGGTTGAAATGATAAGCAATCTAAATGTCACACCTTCACTTGGTCACAGTGATCATGCGATAAGTGAATTCAGCTATAGACACGAAACTACACAATATATTCCCCA
Source organism: Paragonimus heterotremus (assembly GCA_013368495.1). NCBI lineage: Eukaryota > Metazoa > Platyhelminthes > Trematoda > Plagiorchiida > Troglotrematidae > Paragonimus > Paragonimus heterotremus. Next base: position 21,232 of record LUCH01000344.1, on the reverse strand, counting down.
AAACACAGGTCTAAAGACCTATCACAAGGCGAATTTTACAGGGATGAAAAAACACATCGGCACGGTTGAATGGCCTGTCTTCCCACTTACACATGACCTAGATCGTTATGGGCAGCTCCTTGTTGGGAATATATCCGATGCCGTTAACAGCCACTTTCCAGTACAGTGTCCCTGGCCAAGTAGAAAGTCTAGATGGGTAGGAAATATAACCGGACGCTTGATCACAATGAAGCGTTCAACCGGGAGAAGGTATCAATTAGAACAAATTGGACTTGTGTTTGTAGAGGATGTCACGTGACAAAGTCCCGCCACGGCTTATATCAGAAAGGATCGATTTTTTGTCTTGCCAAAAAACTGAAGATGAATCCCAAGGTTTTCTGCAGTCAAGTCACAACACACACACACACACACACACGGAATAAGGTTGGCATTTCTCAAGTGCAAACCTCTGGTGGATTTATCGCTACAGATGCAGCGACAATCAACACTCCCGTACAACGTTGAGTCCATAAGCGACAACTTAACTGAATTATCCCAAATTTTAGTGTCATAAGTCGGAATCAAATTAGAAAACCTACCAATTCAGACTTGATAGCCCCTGTGATCTTGAAAAGCTGCGCCACCCAAATGCCAAAATCACCAACAGTACTTTTCACTAGCTGCCTGTCAACTGGCTGTCCATCGAAAATCTATAAACAGTTCACAATCACATCTATCTTCAAAGTTGGATGGCTCAACAAACTATCGATTATTAGTGTTGCTTTCAGTGGTCTCTAAGGTAGTGGACAGTTTACTAGATGACTTTCTCCGGGTGGAGGTTGAAGACCTCGAACACATCACTAAGGAACAACATAGCTTTCATAGATGATACTCATGCTTCATACGTCTGCTGAATGCTTGTGATGTTTGGACGAAGGGCGCCGACGCAGGACTGTGCATGAATGTGGGTTAACCTGACTTTTCCAAAGTCCCTGACAGAGTTGGTCATCATATCTTGCTGCAGAGGCCCGCTAACTATGGCTAGAGGATTGTCTGATTGAAAGTAGGTCTAACGTCACAATGAATGGACACCTGTCAGAGTGGTTCCAGGCCAATAGCGGCGTTTCGCAAAAACCAATTTCAGGACTTCTTTTATCCATTCTTTCCGTTCTTGAACTACTCACTATGGTCGAGTCGCCGATGTTGCTCTAAGCCAATGACAAAGCGCTGGCGAATTTCAGATTACCTGGAAGATATGGTGACTTTACAAAACCATCTGAACTGCTTTAAACAGTGATTCGTAGAAAAAACAACTTGCCGTTCGATGTAAACAAGTGCAAAGTCATGCACGTTCACCAACAAAATTGTACTGACTAGTACCTTGGCGACACAAGGCTGCTCATCTCATCATGCAAACGAGACCTAAGGATCACAGTGACAGACAGTTCAAGTTTGTTTACAAGTTGTGTTGCCATGATTGAAAAGGTACAAATAAACCTGAACTTTCCACTCTGAAGTGTTTCCCACTTTGTTCGCCTCTTTAATCCGCCCACACCTGCAAATCAACATACAGGCCCATCGTTCTTATCTCAAAACGGACTCACCGATAGTGTTCAGATGCTGGACACTAGGAGAATTATGAAGCTCAGGAAAATCCCCTACCCAGAAAGTCTAGCAGAATCAGGTAAATTCTTAATGAATTACAGACATCTCAGGAGAGACCTAGTTCTTATCTACCAAATATTCCACACCCTGTGTCATCTACTAGTACATCACCCCCCTCCCCCACTAAACTAGCACGACCGTATAGAAGAGCATTCATCGATCAATGGAACAGGCAGGTTACTCTGCAGTCAGAACTGCTTCCCAGTTCTGATTACACTAATCTCTCTGGTCACGACTGAATCGATTGGGAGTTTTGAAGTATTACTCGATCGACACATACGTGAGAGACAACCTGCAGTACAAGTTTCCTAATCACCATTCTCGGTGTTCATTACTTTTATGATTGCAGTCAGTGGCCTAATTGAATTCTCCTTTTTTATTTCCGTCTATCTTTTCTTTGCATTTATAAACCGACCAACACATTTTTTCACAGACTACCAAAAAGAGAGGAACATACAAACAAAGGTCTTTCTCCCTGTCCCAACAACCTACGAAAATCTGAACATATGACAATGGCCAATGAACTGGTTCAGTGAATCCGCCACTGATAAACACTGTTAAACACAATTGCGTCTGTACTTTGTCTGCCAGAAGTGCCTCCCTACGGTTTAAATGAATGTATACTCTGAGTTGACAGCTAGACTGAAAAAAAAACTTTCATTTCTTTTCACAACTGTACGAAAATGATTCACAGCATCAGAAAATTCAGTCAGTTTCTGTCCAAATGCACACCGATGTTATCCAAGTCATGGTTAAGTAAACTCAGCCAGTACATTGTGAGCAGCTTGTGTAAAAATATTAGTTAAAAAATAAACTTAGTGCAGCTGTTGAGTGATGCTCAGAAAGAGGTCTGTTACTCATCGTGATGCCTATCCCGTGATTCCTGTGATCACGTGATTGCCAGACATTATGTTCTGTCCATTGTTAGAATACAACGGCAAAGCTGAAAATAATGAACTCGATAATTGGGCAACCTCTGATATACTTATCCTGGTTGTGATTAAAAGAGAAGATTGACCAGTAAATTTATTTTATCACAGATTATGACCACAGTGTATGTTATTAGAAACACTATCATGAACCAGCACACAGCAAAGATAAAAATCGAACGTCAACGGCATCTGCGTTTTGAGTTACAAACCTGTCTTGTCATTGTTGCTCCGAATGAAGTGTAATTTCTTTGTGGCCACCAAGCTGTGAACTTTATTCCGACGGTTGTTTTCTTTCCTATCATGTAAGTTGAAAAATGTCAGCTCTTCCGAAGAAATGATGTAGGAAAAACAAGATGATATGTTCAACTATGTAGCTTTCTTTTGATTCAGGGCTTACAACAAATTTCGTCAACCAACTTCCTGTGTCACATTAACCCGGCTGTTATCGAATGAACTGTAAATTGTTGTAGTGATCGACAGAACATAGGTAAACACTATATTCGCTAACTCGTGTTCTCCTGAAACAGTCTGATAGACTGCAAACAATACGAACCAATCTTTATCAATATTCCACAGCTTAAGTCTAATGAACTTAGTAATCAAACCGCTGGTTGAAAAAAATTGACTCACTCCCTTGGCAATCAAGCTCTTTCACTTCCGTACACCCAATCTGTCAACCCTCGAATAGGGCACTGGTAAACTGATGTCCAACTACAATTCAAACAAGACGATGTACATGACTCTTCAATAGCCATTTGCCTCGTTGAGCAGATGTGGATTCAGAACATATCACGTATAATGTGTCCGTGTTTCCTGATTAGTGTAGACTTAGCCTGATCTAACAGATAAAACAGTATAGATGCAAATTCACATACCCCGGAACATGCACGTCAGCATAGCAGAAAGCGTTAGTGTGGTGCGCTCGAAGTGTGATACGTGTACCTGTTCGTATAGTACACTAAATCCAGCATTTTTTCAAAAACCCAGGCCAATAACAAAGCACACATTGAGAACAAATTGAGGCCTCTACTCGAGTCTACCTTGCTGAACTTCAAAATTGAAAGTTTGTCGCCTTAATGAAATGCCCCATCTCAAGCTGGTCTTCAGGTGACACACGTAGTTAGGAGATCTCACGACCAATGACGGAAATACGAAGTCATCCTTAAACCGATCATTTTCGGACTACATCTTCATTTATGTCAGTTCTTAGTGGCATGCCGCTGCACAATCTCTAAGAGCAAGTTTTTTTTCCATCAAAGGGGTGATAAGATTGTTACTTCTTTCTTGAGATGTAGTCAAACGGAACTGTTGTAAGTCAGCCGAAGACGTGAACGACCAAAACCAGCCAAACAATCGTTTGAGTAATATTAAGGCATTACCGGTAATTCTTACATTCGCCTCGATATTCGGAAGGTTCGAAAAAGTGTGTGAACCACTGGTTCTTCAGTCCATTTTAACGAGAACTTTCTGAAAATTGTAGCTATCAAATCAATATACGGTAGTTTATGAGTTGAAAAAACACAAAATTTTTTCACACTTACTGACAGTGAGACCAAATAAGTAGAATTTTGGAATGATTCTGTGGGATAAAAGAATCTTTTGCTTTGTGTTATGGCATGTCAACTTCCAGAGTCATCAACAAGCAATGATAACAGGAAGACAGCCGAAAAAAGTCACTAATGTAGAGGAAAAAAGCGGGTTAGGAAGCAAACCGTGTTAACGTATACAAGTCCAGATCCTGTGTGGCGTATCGTGAAGCAGGAAAATCTGTGTCAGTCGCTCGCATTAACGCCGGTCTGATCGACCGTTGTGTGGTCAAGCGAATAATTGTGCATTTTAGCATACGGTGCGCTGGGGGGAAAACACCTAAAGTCATCCGAATGGAATTAAGTGGTCGCCTATGGATGCACAGGTTTTAGCAGCCACGAATTCGTGTAGATTTTCTGGCAGTCAAAAAAAAATCCGTCCGAGATTACAAACGAGACAAAATGCCAAATGAAAACGTAAAACGAAGACCGCAAAAATTAACAAATTGAGCCATAAGATTCGGACTACTCTTAAACATGGGTTACCCTCAAACCGGGGTTTCGATCAAAAATTGCACAACTTGATCATTGAATGTGTGATGGACTGTCTCGGAACACAGCTATGCCAAATAATGTAAGCTACCATCAACAAGTCACAGAGTGCCACCATGATAGATTTAGACTGTGAAAAAGTTGTTCTTGTCTCGTAAACAAAATAATGAGACACGTTTGAACGAAAAACCCTTGGTGATCCGGACAGTAAAAAATATGGCTGATAAGACAATTGGTTACGTACCTAAGTGTACTGTACGCCAATGTGTGATGAGGCTGTAATTGGTTTTGATGATCCGCTGCTAATTGGAGTAAGGTTGAACTAGCATCCTTGAACAAAAAATTGTATTTCAGAATACACTCGGAAACGTCACAATCTGTTTCAATCATTGCTCTTCACTGACCGAAAAGATTAAATGGTGTTTCAACAAGACATTGAATTACTGTTTACCTGAAGCGTTCTCGAAAAGAGATGGCAGGTAAACCGAGTCGACTTAATGTCATCAACTCTACGTGCAGTCCCTAAGTGACTTGATGTATGATTGCAGACTGGCTGTATGTAAACGGACATCAATCTCGCCATTTACCTCAAATTGGGACACTAGACAAGCAATATTTTAACCATCTTGGCCAAAGCTTTACAAAGAGCTTTGGTCGAACCATACAAGTCACACGGAGAAGTACAGATTAGTACGTGACTAACACAGACATGGTAAACTTCATCAAGTTGCCTGTTGGCACGTAATATGTACATACTTTTTATGTTTGAAGTTGAATTTCTATCACATATCAAAGTTGTAGTAATTTGAGCAAATAAGCTTTTACTAAGACTGCATCTTGGTTCATAGTTTTTATTGCTACACCAGCCTCACGAAGCTTGACATTATGTGTGTCTATTTTTGATCTGTCTCCCTACTGCCACCACAGAACTTATACTCACAGGCATCTCAGTAGTTGAAACTTAGCTTCCTACAAATAGGTAAATGTTGTACTTGTTAGACGAAACATTTGAGATGTTAGCACATGAAGATAAATCCACTGAGATTCGACCAAGTAACTGGTAATTTCTCACACATTGTTTCTTACTCTGCTGAGTGTTGAAGCAGACAGTGTACCGAAAAATCATTACCCTTTCACATTGCACTGGAAAACTGCTCTTCTTTTTCATACGTTTTCTGAACACCCATTTTTGAACGTATCTAATGAGAGAAAGATAACTTAGATCAAATTCATACAAAGTGAACAGAACTGACTGAGGTATTTACATTGTCCTAAACTTACCTCTACAGCTAATCAATAGTCGAAATATTGTTCTGTAAGTTTAGTGCTTTCTGTATGTTTAACCTCATGAATAGTCGAAAATGAGAGATCTTGGAGTTAACAGGACATTCGCTGTGTCTTCTGTCCGGGTGACTGGGTTATCTGAGCATTCCTCATAAAAGATTGTATGTGAGTTTTTGCACATGCTCATTCAACAATCACTGATTTTAGACCGATGACACTGTGGTTAACATAGTTGCCTCATTGGAATGTAGCTGAAATTTTTATGCTGTTCTTAGCAAGGATATACATCATTGAGAAGTTCTAACAACAATGAACCTCAAGTCTAGTGTTTCTTTTCGAAAGAAGCTAGCCAAAACGTTTATGCGAAAAAGGAAAGTGGAATTAAACGTGAGTGCTGTTCACGTTGGGTCACGTCAATCTGATAGTGTATTAGCCTACAATTGTGAAAGACCAACAAAATACGAAGAACCAAATAACCAACCCCTTATAAAAGGATACCCATTGAAAGAAACGTATTTTGTCAGAACTGCACAAAAGTGATCACAAACATAGGTGAATATTTCAACAAAGTTTGTGTTGTCATATAAAAAGCGAAAATAACTGACGTTTTTTCCACTGATGAACGAAAATAAACATGGTTTGCAAACATCTTATGAATGGAGCCAATGAACAACAGGATAAATTTGAATGCACCGCATGAAAGACATGAGCAGGAAAATTATTCATACACATATTACAAAAGCCGAATGTTTTGTTAAAATCTGATCAAATGCACTCAGTTAATTGATATAATCAACTTTAGAGATAAAATTCATGGGCAACCACATCTGTTTCTAAGAGAGCCTACAAAAACACTGAGCGGACAATACAGTAAGTGAGAACCATTCTAATTCGTCCAGACTGTCAACTAATTTCTGATAAATTTACAGACAATCCAAATGTGTTGCATAACACATCAGCTGTCTGACTTTTCTACATGTAGAAAGCTTACATACGGGCAAGGTTCGCTCAGAAGACTGAAGGATATCTGCATATTTCACACGGTTGACAGGGTTATCTGGTTCCTCTATGTAAATGGTAAAGAACTGGCAAGAAAGTCAATGAGTTCAAGTGCCGTAGACGGGGAAATCTATACACCCTGATATTTACTACAGCTAAGTAGTAAGCTGAAACCTGAAGGCTTATCAAAACTATCAAGGAAAGCAGTTTGTAATCTACAACCTGGTGCTTCTCATAGTAGCTGCGTCTATTTAATTCTGTCACAACTTGCCTCCAGACATTGAGCACTAGAAATGAAAAACCACACACATAGCACCACATACCTTTTGCAGGAATTTAGCATTGTTCGGTGTGCTCAAAGATATTAAACTGTTCAAACGTAAAAACTGTCGGTGTTATTTTTAGCTATCATACGACCACATAATAAAGTCGGATTAATCAACACACAACAATGAAGATGTCCCACGTATCCTGATCAACACATCGCTGTAATCCGGAAATCACATTCCAGTTTGACTGTGTGGTAATCGTAGCTTACAAGACAGCCGTTTGCATACCAGAACGCACTATAGCTTCAGGTTCATCAATTGTGAAGGCACGGCTTCAAACAACCGTGAGTGTCCTGATTATCCTTGTTCTGTTCGTCAAGCAACTACCAAACAAAACAGTCCTCCCTGATCCACCCATCTGATTGATGCAACACGGTTTCACATCGGCTAACCAATTGCTCTATGTGTTGCTATCCACAAAAGTACTCAGACTAAACTCGCAACTGTATTCACAACTCCCGGTCATCTATTTCTACCTCGTCGAAGCTAGCATTGGGCTCGATCCAGTTCACTATCTGTTATTAGTCCTACAAGTTCGATTACTACAGGTCGTTCGAGCCATTACATCTAAGTAAGCACCGCTCCAAAGAATTGATACATTCCTATGGTAACGTTGAAAGGAAATGGGCAACTAGGTTCAAAGATATGATGTGTGAGACCTCGGAGGAATGTCTTGGATGTGCTAACTGAGTCGTACGTACAGTCCGACAGTATGTAGTTTTTGACTGTGGTCCGAATCCAGTCAGCTGTCACTAGTAGCCATGTTACAAAGTAACATATTACCCAGAAATTGCAGTTGGAAAACCGGTCGTCTTTGACAACAACGTTCTAATTCAAATGTCACTCGATAGCAAAAGCATTAGTATAAATCTATGACTTGACCGAACTGAAGCCTGATTCGTATGAAACGAAAGCGATGTCTTCATAGTATAGCCTGTCTCAACACCAAATGTGACCGAACAGGTTATTCACTTGTATAGCTTCTGGGAAGAAATACTATTTCCGTTTCCACTACCTTCCTTTCAATCTCTCAATAATGTCCCGTCCGTTTCACTACTTCACTCAACCAAAAAATCAGTCATTTCAATTTACTTCTGACCGTGACGCTCAACTAGACAGGTACTGTGTGTACCGTTTATCCAAGCACATACTACAGCCAGTGACGTACGGAGGACAGTAGTCTTGTTACCCCCACCTCCACCGCTTATGTTCTCTCGAATTCCGGTAAATATGAACGTCTGATATTAAACGGACATGTGTGCCATGTCAGACTGGAATCTTATCAAAGATAATCTCCATCATTCGAGCTTTTTAAAACATGTGTTTGCCCCCAAACACATGGCTTTCATGCAGATACGTGTGCACACATACCCACGTACAGTACGCCTATTCAATAGGCAATGGCCTACCGTAGTTCACGTGACCTAAATGGCCACCCTTGATGCGCGTATAGATGACCGATACTCATTTGTATGCGTGATATCGTCGGACAACCCTAACTAGGCGGAAAAGTTGATCGTGATTTATTTACGCTCACGTGTTCTCTTCGTTCTACCACCCAGATCAATTTCAACTACAGAAAGTGGGCCCATAAACAACGTTTTCTAGGGTTTGGCATTCATGTGAAGTATTTTATGAACTAACGCTTTTCTAGCCGTCACGCAAATGGGTCTATTCTAGTCAAACTAGTTAAACTAATCTCATCCCCCCAGTAAATCCATTCACTGCGTCTGCCCACTGTTCCTAATTCGCTCACAAATAGGAACAATCTGTTGTCGATCGATTTTATGAGGTTAGCGAGGTAAAATTTTCTTTCGTCAGAAAATAGATTGGTCTTGAGTTATACCACGGCAACGACTGATTTGTATAACATATTTATCAAGCAAAAGACGCACCGTGTTTAAAAAGGTTGCATCTCCGTAAACGAATGGAAATATTGTAGAACTGTCGGATGACAGTCGTTCGGTTAAGTATTTCTGTCAAGCAGAAGTACTTTTTGTAGAGTTCATCGATGAATAACCCTTCAGCAGGCTAGAATGACAAATAGTACTAACATATTCTACTTCGAAGTACTAATGCGGATGTACTGGAAAACCGTGTTCCGACGGAGATGATTCCGCCCACATCCGGGAAGCGATTAACTGTAGGTGAACGTCCGATTCTTTAATGGATTATAAAGCAGGTGGTAATAGTGAAGGTTAGACTCAGTCACTCGATGTTCTTGTAGTGTATGCAACTTATTGGCACCGTGTAAAATATCTCAGCAGTATTGATTTTGTCAAGTGAATCTGAAATTCACAATTCACTTCCGAGGATAATTTTTCCAAGTATTTTATGATATATCCCCGTAAGTAACAGCACTATACTCACTGCAACTGTAATCTCTTGAAGTGGATTATTCGCGTTAATGTAAAGACCCGGGTAACTCGCATTTACTAACCTGGTCTAAATCTACTTTGAAACATGAAAGGACGTAGAATAGTCATTCAAGAATAAATCACTGAGCTCCACAATAGTGACAACAGGAAGGCACGCGGTTAAAACACTTCCTACCCTGTAGGAGATAGCAAAAGGTACCATCATGTTCGTTCGTTTTCCTGTCCTGTTGTACTATGCTCCGGTGCAGTGGATCGTATGCTGACGAAAAATAGAGGCAGTTCAGACATGACATTGTTACAATCCAAACTGGATCGAGATAGTAAGATAAAGTAGTATGTGCCTAATGATCAAAATTCTTCAGAAACACGACCGGTTTCGTGGTTGTTGCCATTCATCAGGTATGCGTGCCCGGTGAACTTCGACCAAACATTCTACTATGGGGCTACGGACTGCTTTGAGTCTGAGATAAATGACAAAACTAACTCACAAACGTCAAACGCAAAATTTGCACTATTGTATACACTAGTACACAGAAGGTCATTTCATTTGTTTGGCTACTGCTATGAAATGGCAAGGAATGTTGGCAATTTGCCGAATCGTGTTGTAAGGGTCTCCCTTCATAATCAAACATAGGAAACTTGTACGCCATAATACCAAATCTCATTGGAGTAAGTGACATCTGATAATATTGAGCGGATAACACTACAGGCACCATACCTACGTTACCTACGTCATGTCGATCTAACTGACGTCCATTCACAAGACATGTCTGAAGATACTTGCCGATTTATATATCGTGTACTATTCCTAGGCGTTGTGATGATACACTAAAAATAATTCAAAGACTTCGTCGTGCAAACAGTTGGATGAAGCTGTTTAGTCAAACGTAATTACACCTGGTTTGGTAATGCAGTGGTCAGGATGGTTCTATCCAGCTCTAATGTGATCATGAACTGGACCGCGAGGTGTCGACCGACGAACATTATCCCGCAGGGGAGCGAGCGAGCTCAGACAGTCAGGGTTGCGAGTAAATGTGTTGACATAATCTACCATTGAACGGGAAGGAATTTCTGGACTGTGATTGATGTTTAAACTTAAATAAAACACCATGGTTAAAAGGATACTTAAGTTAGACGTACGTGAATATGTAGAGTTGAGTATAATGAGTGCATTCGGTGAGTTCATATCACCGATCTCGTCTCAGTGTAGGAAGATGGTGGGAAATAAATGTAAACCTACGATTGATTTATTGTGACGGTGCACTTGTTAATGAGACAGTGACTCACATGCTTTCCGAACTATACTCTCCTGCTCGCCAGTTGTATAATTCATGTATGCTAAGTAAAATTTACTATGGATATATCTGAAAACCTGGGACTAACTACAGGGTGTATCCACGCCGTGGCTCTGTTGACTCTGTATTACCCCGGAATCGGTTGGTAACGTCTCACTGTCAAGTGCGAACAACGGATCGGTGCAGAAACAACGAACGATTAATGTCAAACAGCTCAAATGACGATAATAAACTGACCCGTCCATGTATCACCGTTTGAAGACAGTGATGAAGGCAGTAATTTAATATAGTGCTAAACAGAACATTAACAAACATGGTAAATTTACCAAACCTCAAGTGAGACTCTTCGTGGAAACCTCAGCTATACTGTACCGGTAGGCTGAATAGAACATGATGTCAAGTAAACACAAACACAGTGTAACCAAATCGGTCTGATGTAATACCACAATAGGACCGAAAACGAGATCAACATACAAGATGAACGGTGTTCTAAAGGCGAATTAACCGTTTCATCAATATGGAACAAAGACTAGACGAGCTTAACAAAGAACGGGCTACATGTTGTATAAGAGAACGTTTTGATAAACCAATAAGGAACGGGATAGCTCTAAAGGCTGAAAAGCCTCACTGAACCGTCCAAATCCAACCTCTTGTTTACAGCCAATAGGAAAACATCATTGATATAACAAAGCAATAATGAACATAAAGTGATAATTCGTGAAGAAATCGATGAACTAGTGTCGGTCGCTGAATACAAGAAACATGGTTCGTTAGTAAAGAGGCTGTCATTTCGATTGGTTCAATATGATAACTTAACAACGTAAATTGGGATGTAGAACGGAAGAACCAGAAAGAATACGAAACTGTAACGTTGGAAAACAAATGGGTGACTGGTTACAAGCTGAACCTAAACTGTTAGAATTCAGAAGGTTAACAACCTCACCTAGGACAAGACATTCTGATAATTTGCAAGTAATGCACAAATATTCTGTAAGGAGTGACATCCAACAGATGATATATATAAAAGATAATCCCTTCTGAGTTCATTCATTGGCAATGATAACTTGCTTCATATGTAGGTAGTTATATGTATAAGCATAGAGCTATACATTGTGTTGTTTGTATATAATTTGAATATCTTATGCAAATCCTTCCATCCAGAGCTTATATGTTCATGTGTCCCACAATGGATTGTACTGAAACGTAAACACTACTATTTGAGTGATCCACTGCTACAGAGTTTTGTCAATAAGAGTGCGGAATCATGGTTCGACGAAGAAGTACATTTTAGAGGGCTATACACATTAAGTGTCTGTTTTGTGTCTACGTTCTGAGAGAGGGCGTATATTTAGTTCAAAGATGTGGATTTCAAACAAAGTCGGTCTGTAAAGTTACTCAAACCTAAGCACAGACACGACCAGCACAGAGACCTGGGCATTCAATGGAGCGAACAACTCAGAATACATTTTCGCTACACTGAACACAAACAAGGCAGTATTGATCAGTCAGGCAGAAGTCTTTTCTTGCTAATTCTGTTTCTATCGTGAGACAATATGGAAAGAAGACATTTCTCATACACGTCTTTTTTTTCTAACTGGCTTTTTGTCTACTCAGAGCAGACAGTCTTGTAAGTACCCAAAATAATATCCCCACAAATATAGTTGGTTTCTATCCAAACAGAGAGGGGGGCGCACTATAAGGAATGAGTCTGTTGATCTGATGATAAATCCACACATATTCATTGATAAATGACAGTGGCTTTTCAAACGTTGCAGTCTGTTTTAGATTTCATAAGCGATATGATCGAATAGCAGATCTTTTTCTAGTGAACACTTTGCAACACAAATTACTTACTTGTCATTAATCGTATACCACTACAGAGCTTATTCCACACTGTGTAGATACATTAAAACCGAAAGTTGAATGTGTCTAACACACATTGTCAGCTTTATGTTCTAATCACAGTGACCTCGAGACTATAACTAGTTACAGGTTGTGTTGACCGACCAGTATGTCTCCAACACACGTCGGTTTTACTGTACTTTTGTAAGTGAGCATATGAGCTAAGCTTGATTTGTACCGTTTGATTCTCACATCCTTGTCCGTCGTGGGTATGTTGAACTAACATATGGTCATTGTGTTGTTACGAACTGCTGGAATTCGTATGTTCAATCTTATGTCAAGGAAAGATGATTATCAATTGATAGGAATGAGCTGGAAATTTTTTTTATATTCAACTAAGGTTTGTATCCCTATACCTTCACCATACTAATTATATCCGTTCCCCGTCAACCTCACTGACCTATTTCAAAATGGACGCAGTCTGTGTGATCATTTTGGTTAGCTGATTGTCAAATTATCAATCATTTAGAAAACAACTGAAATATCTTTGAGGTAACGCTGCTGTGTCGAAATGAATTAGTCGTGACATGTAAATTCACACGTGATCTGAATAACTTCTAATGTGCCTTACACATTCTCTCCATCCTTCGGATAGTCAAAATGATTGCAGTCTGAGCACCTACATTTTAAAAAAGCGAAATATACATCTCCAAATTTCAGCCGCCTGTCAAACGTTTCTCAAACATCCAATAGTTTAAATCATCCTAAATGAAAACAACTTTCTGCAAACGGAGCTAACGTACACCGCGCGAATGGATGAACAATAAACAGCCACACTGTCGAAACATCACACATTACAGAAAGCATGCCTTATGCGTGAGTGTTGTGAAAAGAAACACAAAGATGAAAAAACTTTGAGAACATCGACTCAACCATAGACAGAGAAAGTGTTCACTGTGTTAATTAGTTCAGTGTCGAAATAGTTGTTCAACAGGTAGGTGGGCTAAGAGAAACTCAAAGCTTAAGAGGTGATTATCCATTGGTTGAAAAGTTACGGGAGAGCGCACAGATGTCAGGTGTGGAGAGAGCAAAGAGGAAATAAAACATTTCTGAATAATAAATGAACTAATCATGGATCTACCCAACATCTTCTCTAAAGATAATCAAGCACGAAAAAGGTAGTGGACATCTTGCTCGGAAAGGCACTAAAGAGAGGCACTGGAATCTCAAGACCCGCAGGGTTAACAAACGCTCATATTCAGATGAGTCGTCTGAACACTACGCCTAATGTATATTACCATCCCAGTACACTCACAAATCCGGTGACAGAAGAAAACACCTGGATTATTTGAAATTTCGATACTCCAGGTTGTTACTATTGCAAACTGGTCATGAAGTGAGGCGAGCAGTTTGGCCGGTTAATTTTAGTGATCGTTACACCCCATTCTCAAATCATGCCCGTGAGATTGGCACCCAAGTTGACAGGGACTTCTGTAGTTTGTATCTAACGTTGTTGTGAAGTGACAAATCGGTTGAGAATAAAATAACGTTACAAGCAAATTGTCTCACTCTGCTTTTTATCCACCACGGATGGCTTTCCTCTAAGATTTTTGTTGTTGTTGTTGTTGTTGTTGTTGCTGCTGCTGCTGCTGCTGTTGTGAAATGGCATCTAACAAAGCAAAATCTACACGGTCTGTTGATCTGCAGATCGTGCACTGGAGTTTACGAACCAGAATTCTAGTTTATGGTGCAAGGAAGTTTTCATCCAAACGTCTTATGTTCGGTTCTGTCGCAGACTTTTGTTGCCTGGAGCTCTCTCGCAATTGAGGCTTGCTACATCATATGCGTTGTCCATGATCCTTCTGCTGCATGTTTTAGTCTCCACCCATGACCGCGTTAATATATTCCAGTAAACGTTGGAA
>LUCH01000343.1:124453-240377 GCA_013368495.1 Paragonimus heterotremus | reverse complement strand
TCAAAATGAATGTACTGGCCAATCCAAGTTTGTTAACATATAGTTTGCTCTCAGAACTCACAGACGTAAAACATGCGAGTTATATGTGATAGACAAATAGAGGTAGACAGCTTATAGACGTATATACAGGCACACTACGTATTATGTCATCAACACGACAGCAATCCTATGGATTGCTTCAACCACTTTGTGAATATAGCGCTGACTGACGAGTTTTGATCAACACAGTTTCAGATTCTGATGACGTAATCATAATTTGAACAAGCTAAGTGGGTCAACCTGATGACCTGTTATCCTGAGGTGTATGACAATGGAGGAAGGGGTACCTCGAACAACAGGTTCATCGATTTGAGATTGTTGTGTCATGTGTTGTTTCAACCATTTTTGGATGTATTCTGCCATTCGCTGAGATAGCTGTCGACCTGTTCTGCCTATGTAAACGTAACTGAATCCGCAGGTGAGCTGGTGGCTGAGATTTGAGACAATAAACTTAGACAAACTTTGTTCGCGATTTTGAAAAACCGGTCATTTGGTGATTTGAACCAAGCGTAATTGGACATGCGCATACGTAGGGAATAGGACAGATTGCGATTTGTGCTTGATGTCCTCGCCTGTGTTTCCGGTTAAATTTTGGAGATATACATATATCCTTCTTTTGGACTGTTTGCCCTTTTTGTCGGCCCTTTTCTGTATGTGACAAAAACCAAGGAAATAGACAAACGTTTTTTTCCACTTGTAATCCATACCTGCAAGAGTTATTTTCGCACGTAATGAAGTAGCTCGTGAATTTCTGTCGATCTTCCAACGTGACACTTCAAAGTATGTTATAAACAAGCTGCTTGTGCGGCAATTCACGCATTAATTCGCAACACACCTTGTGGGAATATTCCCCAGGGCTGTTTTGTTTGCAGATATTATTGCTTTTTTCCCATCGGCTGTTGTTATTTATTTAGTTGGGCTAACAAAACATGTCACCAAGATGCAGAAAAAAACCTGTGGCCTGGAGAAAGTTGTTGGAAAACATAACGTCGTTACTAAATTCAGTGGCGATCGATTCGCCCGTGGTTCAGGTTCGAACTTGATTGACGAGACGTTGTAAACAACATTTTTAAATCCTCTCTTCTCTTTCGTGTGCACTTCAAGTGATTTACTCCCATATAGCAGTTCTACGCCGAGTTTTGTCGCATGTTTTCCTAAACGCCATAACACTGTCCAGTTATAAAAAGTGGATCGGTTTACAGGTTTTTTAATGCGGAACTACAGCATTCATGATTACAAAATCAACAAGCGTACTGACTGCCATGTTGGGCAGCTTGCTAAGTACGAACGAATTTTGTTTGAACATTAACCACTCTTTTACAGAAAAAGATAAAGTGCTTACTGAAACCACTCTACTCTGCGCGTACCAGCTGCATCATTTCAGCGGAACAAGCTACGTGACCCGCATACCTACATGTTCATCTGCTTGCATTCACCACTCATATAAATCTTTTTACATTCGAACAACTTGAGGCATTTAATTTTAGGTCGACATAAAAGTTATCTCATTCTTGAGAAGTTTAGTTTGAAAGAAGATTCGTGCTTTTCGTGAAAAATAGGCACTATTGTGTTCAGCACACTTTTACCAGTATAATCCAAACGTACTCAATCGGCTTAAATAGGGTGTTGCATTTGTAAACGCCAAATGTTTTTGGAGTTCACCCCATTTTCAGAAACGTTTCTTCACAAGTAACTAGTTCAGAGATCGAGAAAGCGAGAATCTGACCTCAGAATATGCGATGATTGCTGCGGATAAAGTAATCCTTGAATATCTTTTTAGGAAGATCTTCCGAAAGATTATCTATGCGGTCCGAGATCTGGCACTGCCATACGAAAAGGCTGAACCCTGCCCGATTGCTGTCTTAACAGTTTCTTATAATCCATTTCAAATTTATGGAAGTATGATTCCGCCGTATTTACTGCACCAGGTGGCAGGTATTTGTAGCGGGGTTATTCAAAACTATGCCAACAAACAGTGTCCAGGGTATTTTAAAAAAAATGAAGATCACGTTTGAGTATGGTTTCAAGAAGTTAGTCTCTGTCAGGCCTCTGTGTGAACTTTTTTGCCATATTACAAAAACTTAATTTTTATCAGAACTAATAACGTAACAAAAAAGCGTTAGTAGTTATCTCACAATTTTGTGATTTCCTTTGTTCACGCTTTTTCTCTGGTCCTGTAGCGCTGAAGTGGACCCACACGAAAATCGTTGAGGTGCCATACACTTTTACAAAGTCAACACAGATCCTGGTAGCCTAGTTTAAATTGACACTTTCAGGCTGTTATCTGTACGAATTACGGTTTATTTACTACGAGGTTGTCATCGACTGCCATATTTCTGAATCCGAATCTAATAAGCCATTTTTGAGCGGTTTCTTCTGTCTACGTTTCTTTGCCTACAATTTCCTGTATACCTTCTGTTTGCTTTTCTTTCTTGATGAACAAGTTTAAGTAAAAAGCAGACGGTCGAAAGTCACTTCTTTTTCTCACCATAATGTTTCAACATATGTAAAAAGTTGATAAAAAGAAACGGGAGTCATGTCGTGTGAAGTAGTGTAAAATTTTTAGGCGCTTGTGTTCAACGATAAGATGCGCGGTTTCAGAGTCAACAATCATAAACTCTGCGGAACCTCTTGATGCTATTATTCACTTCATTATAATTGATCATCTCAGGACTATTCGAAAACGAAATATGTTGCACTCTTAATTTAAGGACAGGTTTTCTTTAAGGGGTAACTTGATAATTATCTCTATCTTCCAGTGTTTTGTTTTCTATAAAGCTCAGGAATAACATTTTCCTGCATGCATGCTTCACTGTTACTTTGGTCTTGATATGGTTTGCCATTGTATCGATCGCAAGGAATGCTTCGTTACAGGAGTTGCTTATTGCACAGAATCTATTACTAGTTATGTGAAGACCGTAAACAACGAACGCGTACACTAATCTGCATAGTTGGCGTGTATCCGTACCCCTTGGGCAGCAGTACATCTTCAATCACCTTCGTGATACTTCTCACTTTGTGTATACACACGGTTCTAGTAGTCGCTTCTGACCATTCTTGTTCGTAGCGTTGAGTCCTGCCCTTTAGTTCCCGAACGGTCACAACCTTACTTCACATAAAGTTTCAGTATTGTTACTCCATCAACTGGCTAATCTGTTCTTACTCCATCCTTTGAGTTGTGCACTTCTTAAACCAATATCCGTTTTGTGTACATTGTCCTTCAGAGTGTATCGGGAGTTTTTACCACGCTACGGGTGTTTCGCGTGTTTCGTGTGTTCAAATTTTCACGGCACAGCGTCGGATTGCGAATTCTTGGCTACACGCTGAAATCGTGCGCCTCGGAACTAGGCTTCTTGTTGTTCAGTCTGACTATGGTGATAATCATCTTCGCCACAGTCATGTACTATGCGGAAAAGACCGTGGAGGGCACAACCTTCTCAAGCATTCCGTCCGCGTTCTGGTACACTATTGTCACCATGACCACATTAGGGTGAGTTATAATCGTGAACTAGTGTCAGTTTATGCCCGTCTCATTTTTTGTATAATTTTACGTGCTGACGTCGTCTTACACTTCGTAAGTAAAATTTCTTTTTATATTCCGTACATTCTATCAGTGTCAGTCCTGGTTTGTGTTCATATTGGTTTTACTGCTTTGCTTTTACCTCAATCACAGCACGCAATCAAGCAGCGAGCTTCTTCTAGCCGGCATTGGTTGCGTATCTAAATTTTTAGGACAGCACCCGGAAACTAACTCCTGGGACGCTTTTAACTGTTACCATTAGGTAGTACTTCACTCATTGGCTGAACATTCCCTCTCTTTACCGATGTGCATTGGATAACACTTTCAGCACGTTGTGTATCATTGCATGAAGTGGACCTAAATTACTCGTTGGACGTCACTCACATGTGGTGGTTGTTTTCACACTGAGATCGGCGTTTCGATTTAGTCAGCCGAAAGCGGTCATCATGCCCATCATCGTAGCAGTGTATAAGGTGTCCATGCCAATACTGAACGCTATACAGCCATAGAGGGAAGATGAAGGCTCTAACGTGAAGGCAAAAGAAAAGGGAAAGATCGGACCTGACTACTGAGTTGACTAAGCTTAAACTCAAATCTTCAGCACCAAGCAAACAAAATCTGGAGCTGTAGGTAAACATAAGGAGGTATTAGCAGACAACCTCCTTGAAGCCCTCTTTGTCCCAGACCATTGTTCCCGAATACTGTCCAGAAAAGCGAATCACAAAACAACGACATTCACGCCACGGAATACGATGTTTCCATTCGTCGACTGTGTAGGTCGCGAGAGACACAACCCTCAAGACGAACTCCACCTGCAGTGACTGAGCCTTTTTGATTACCCCTATTTCCATGCTCTAGACCATCGTCTGCCCCCCTCACGCTGCATCCTAGTTAGTCGCAGCATCAGCAACAGTACTGGGTGTGGCAGACGAGGAGTTGACATGTTTGTTACATATCTTAGCCACCTGCGTTTTTGCACACCTTAAAACTGAACGAATTTATTCGCTTGACGTTCATTACCAACTGTCAGCTTCCTAATCTCCTCGTTGGTACCTTCCGATGCGAGCGACTTGGCATGAAATGTGACGACCAGATATTTGGAGTCAAGTCATCACTTCTCGGCTGGTGGTCAAATTTGACAGTTGCACAGTAACAGGGCTGTCATACCCGTGATATATACACGACCCATAAGCTTCAGAGCGTGACATTCGATGTTATATTTTTTGTGTTCAGTTAGGAATCCATCTGATCTGCTTGCTGTTTAAGGGTAACGACCCTAGTCTATTAGTTAAGCGGTTGCGGGTTCAAACCCAGTTACGACGACTGGTCTTGATAAGATTTGGGCAGCCCGATGGCGCTATCCATTCGACTCGCGATTTGTCGTGCCCCATAGCAGCTAACATTTGAGCATAGTGAACAAACGAAGCGGTATTAAAACCACCGTTCACGTACTTGTGGACAAAACCATTGGTGGCTTCTTAACTCGTCCATTTCGTTTAAAGTATGTTTGAAAAGCAACTCGTTTGCTTGGAGCAGTTCATCATTATTTGACATAGGAAGCGAAATCATCAGAATTTACAACTTATTAGTCTTCTGGTTTTATCACATTTACCCGAGTGTGTACAGCATTGGGAATGAAGCCAGGCTGCAGTTTCTCTACTGTTTAAGTTCGTTGTATATGAGTCGTTACTGTCACCACAAACAACTTCCTCGATAAATCCCAAACAGATATAATCTTCAGGGACTGAGGCTGAATTGTTGTTTGTGATGGTGTTGATAGAAAGGTGAACATATTTCACTTATCGGTTGTCACCAGTCATTGAATCTCGAGAGACTACTTTCAAACGAACCAACATTCGTGACATTTCCTTTATAGTATTGTCGGTTTTGTTTGCTCACAAGCATGCATATTGCACTGTTAGTAAACGAGCATGTTTCGTTGTCTCTGCCAAATCCACCAGTTTCGAAATAGATCGTCCAGTTGCTTTCCCAGTTCAACCATCATTGAAAAATCCTTGAGCTCACATAAAACTGTTGGTCTTATGCCAGTACATCCGAAAAGTTTTTCTTGATAAGTAGTGTGGTATATATCACGATTTAGATGAGACCCAGATATGAAAGATCTGGGCTTCGGATAGACTAGAACCAACGACTAAAACAGCATGCCGAAATGCGGCAAGCACTCTACCAGCTGAGATAGGAAGCCGCTCCGGGAGCTCAGAAGTTTTCACATATGGACTCAGTTATTCGCCCAATCCACTTTGCCACATGGAATCCACCAGCAGCTTGACTACCCAAACAAGAAGAATAAAATTTTGTTAACCAGAAAAGAAACAACAAAAGTATTCCGCCATTTACTAGCCCATTAAAGTGACGAACGCCGGGTGCGGCAACCCCTTTCAGTGAAAGTAAGTCAGGTCGAAAAGCTGGTTGTCACGCCTGGAAAGATGACCTTTCATCACAATTTCAGTAATAGCGATATATATCTGTGAAGTTCACAATAGAAGGCGCAAGATTTTGAAATTATTGTATCACAAACGTAAGGGAAGGGGATATTCATAATGGTATGCACTCATCGTCACCTCGGTCATAATTTTCAACCTTGAGCAGTACCTCTGAGTTAAACGGACCAGCCTCTTTGGTCCCAAAAGCATGCCACAAAGTAGTGGACTAACAAACAAATACTAACGCCTAGAAAAAAATAGACGAGAGAGGAGAAAATGAGAAAACAAAAAGAAAAAATCATTGGAGCTTAAAAAAATATTGTAGTTGGGCCGACAACCTTTCGGATTCGGACTCACTCACTAACTACGTCAAACTGCCATGCGCGACGGTGTTTTCAGTTGACAATAGGGATTTTCACGACCTCACCGACCATGTAAGCGATATTTATCACTCTTGCTAAGCATGAACTCCGAAACTTTCATACACCATGACCAAATCATCACCAGGCTGCATTACGGTTTTTCCAATCATCAGCACGCACAGTGAACGTTCGCTGTACGGCGGACGCTGCTTCAGAGTAAGTGGCAGTCTGTGTGCGTCTTCCACACGACTGGGCAAATTCCTTGATCCATAGAACGAATCTGAGTGTGCACACCAATGATAAACTTTGGCTTCAACTGACAATTCGTTGCTCTTTTGACACTACGAGTGACACAGGTTGTCGAATGCATTACGTATTCCCGCTATCCTCCTAGACATCTTGTACATCATACTTCAGATTGACCAGATGATATTATCCAAGTTATAGAATCGACTGACAATCCCCAACGACCCCCTTACAATAACACACATAATCCCACTAAAACCTCGCCAATAACTAGCACAAGCTTGAATCAGAAGGAATAGCACCCGAATATTCCCCGATAGACATGTTTCCTCCATCCCTTTGATCATTTACTTAAATATGCCTCAAGGATTTTTGGGAAACCCTCCGTGAGTTTGTGTTTCTTTTAATGGCGGTCTTTATCGTAGTTTTAGACAGGAGGCAGTTGATATTTGTTAATTCCCTTTTGTTGAATCAGGAAAACTCCGCGTCCGTAGCATCTAATGTGGTTCTTTGTAACAATCCTGTTCGTAAGAATTCCGCATAGCTGTTGGGATGTTTGGCCAGCGTCCGTTTGGGTCACTCCACTGCTGTCGTGTGGACAGTACAGCTATTAGTTTTGTTTGAAAGGGGTTTTGTATACGCTTAGTGCCCAGTTTTGACCTAATACTTAATACTTGCATATAAGGATCCGCTCAACACACGGTTCAAACGAGACGCTGACAAAGGATGACATCGTCGGTATCAGAGTGGTTGCTGTAAAATGACAATCCTTGAACGATTGGCAGCACTGATAGCTGACCGCGATATGACCAATTTACATCCGTGTCTGAGTTGCACGGGTTAATCTCCACCTGATGTATTGTCGTCGTTTCTGTTGCAGTGTGCAGCTCGATATACAGAGTACTTGCGGTGTGAGTAATTGTAGCAGTCGATCACCGTTGTCTGTATCTTGCGCCTGGGCACCGAACTTACTACCTAGCAGCTTCCTCCCTGGTGCAAGACGATCAAGTTTTGTATTCATATCACAAGCAAGTACAATGAGGTCCGAGTGTTTAGTTTCTGTCATTAGATGAAACAGACAGTGGTAGAAAGTGTTTGTGACAGCACCCTAACTGTGGTCTATTGGGATATATTCAGGTATGACAAATAAACCCGTCTCTGTGATTTATGTCGGCCAATTTTGACTGAGCATGAGAGCACGTAAACGGCCATTCCATGTAGCCCAACTGAGCAGGCTGTGTTCATTGCAATCCATACTTCAGCCTGACCACAAGATTCGGCTTCGACGTTTCCAGCGACTCTAAGAAAGAATCACTGACCCAAACGTTATGTAAGGGCAAATGCAAGCAAACTGCAGTATTGAGACTGCAAAGGCTATCTTCCGAGATACAGCACACACCTGGTTCCAGATTTGAGAGAGCGCTCGCCAGAGAAGTTGCTTAGCCACTTTTATGAAGACGCCGACTTTAAAAGCGCAAATTGTCTTGACTTGGATAGACAAAAAATGGAAGCAGAAGAGGAAGAAAGTAAACATAAGCGGACTAATCTGTTAGAATAGCGATAACTTATGTTACTTCAAATTTTACTAATATCTTGATTAGGTAAGAGATTACGAATCGAATAAAAAGTCCGCTACAGTTAGTTTGGGCCTGTTCAATCATGAGCGTTTATCCAACTGAAAGCCGCAAGGGATAATCAGGACCGTGTCGGTTTTCATGCCTGCCTTTCGGATTTGTACTTTGGCTCACTGTACGCTGCATTTTAATTGATAATAGGTGGCACTGGAATCAGAATTCGATGAGATCCATTGGAATGTATCAGTTGACGGATTTTGTTGTACACTGTGTTGTCTTCCGAAATTAAACTAATTTTGGTTGACCACCGCTTTCCAGTTGCTTTTCATGGTTTACGTAGTTTTCATTTAGGCACGTACTCCTCTCATGAGAACGGGAGAAGCTTGACAAGAAAGAGTGTTGAAACTTCATTCCAGGGATGGTCCTGAAATGATCATTTGGAGAAAGGATGTCGCATCTTAACGGGTCCATCTGTTTAATCAGTGTCCAATTTTTGCACGGCTGACCTAAAAGTAAGCACTAATCGTGATATGGATAAGCACTTTTTCTTCTGAATGCATCTGTGGTTTTCATAAAGACACTGTCTTACCATCAACTTATTTGGAACTGCCTGAGGAACGGCCCACAATTTGCCTGTCTGTGGAGCCCGGCTGTGAACGATTCCAACTGGACCCGCATTCATCACGACGACAGTTAAGAATACGCTTCATGGCCGGTTTAAATCGCTGTCGCCGAGTCACTGGCAGACTTTGAACACAGGCAGTGACAAATGAATAACAGAAATGCGCTTTATGTTGAGGGGACGACCAACTAGATGCGGAAAACAAATGGTTTGTTTAAGATGACAGGATAGTTTAGTATTGATACAAAAGGTTACATTAGTCAACAGAACACTGTAGCGTTCAGTGAAATTTCTTTTACGAAGCAAGCGTGAACTGTATACCATGCTTAGTCATTAGATGAGATTATAAAAATGTTTGTGAACAAAGATCTCCCTTCCATTCGCCACAGAGTATGTGCTGACGAAGTGGTCAACTAAGTGAAATGATTTCATACAATGTGACTTACTGAGGTTTGTAAATGGGAGGTAGTGTGTGACCAGAATATATATAACCATTTTTCGGCTGTTCTTTGCCGGACCTCATCAGATCACCTTTCAAAACATCCTGTCACCGCCACTACCTAGATTATTTGGTCTTCAGTGAAGGTGACCATTCACGAAGTTTGTAACCGTGGAGATGTTGGCCACAGTAGCCTATTGGCAAAAATACCAGGAACTGAATTGAAAAGATTCAGATTGCTCCGTCTTGCTTTAGAAACGGATTATACGCTTCAATGATTAGCGCTCCGACGCGCTGACATTTGTGCTCAGGTTTTCCGGCAGCGTATTTGCGAAACTAACAAATTTTCATAATTTAAACTTCACTTTCTGAGAATTTCAATTACTGATAGTTGCATCCGATTGATTGACACGACCAGTGAACCCTGCGATTTGTTTACCGCTTGTCTGGAATGGTTTCACATCACCATTTCGTGCCTCATGAATCAGTGCTCAATTAAATATATCGCAGCTGCTTAGAAATTGAGTCACCAGCCGTTTTCTGACTGTAAACAGATTAGTCTTTAATCCCACGCTTCCCAACTCTTCTGAGGAGTCTTGGGTTGGGTTTTGTACATTTTGTTAGGACGATGAATGTTTACTGTTCTTCAGGGAACCGGAAAACAAAATCGGTCGAGAAAGTGAACGTCAGTATTATATATATGGTAGGACTGAGAGGAGTGCTTTGCGTTCAAGGTAAGATTTTGAGCACTTTGTATTCACGTTACATGATCTGTTTGCAATTTAGACTGGCATAGCATCTTCATCTGTGCAATTCCATCTTTAAAATGAGTTGTATGCCCGCAAAATAATGACGTGTTACAAAACTTATTAAAAAGAAACCGTAGTTTTATATCTCTTAGTATGCCGAAAGTGTTGGATAAGTTGTAATTTCTCTTTGTAAGTTCGAATTTTACAGCAGTTTACACGAACATCTAGTTGGTGCACCACTGATTTCCTTTCTGTCACTCACAGTACTTTCCGACTTTCCGATTGTAACATATTCTCACCTGTATGGATTGAACCATGAAGGCTGACCGTCAAATCGAAAACGACACTACGCTCTCCCTAAACACTACTGTGTTTGTTTTTCAAGTCTGTTGAGTACTAGTTACCATGATTTATTGCAATGTGGAATGTTTACCCAGGCCGAAGATAATAGTTGAACATATAAATCTGTCCAATGGACTATTGAATGTATTTCTTCATTTAAAAATTCAGTCTGTTCTGTGAATATGTCGAACTGAGCAGTCCGGTTACCTGGCTGACTGTGCTCCTAGTGTTACACTTCCTGATATATGTTATTGGCAACTCAATATTCCTCTGGAAGGTCTCTTGTTTTCCTTATCTCTCCGTCTCTACGGGTTTGTGCTCCTACATCCAGGTGAATTTGAAAGCATTGATCCCTTTCTAAGCACATCCGTCTCGTCGAGGCAGAGGAAACATGTAGCTAAATGTTAATATTTCGTTTTACTTTTATAAGTTGATAACGCAAATTCTACAAACATCCTGTAGTAGGCAAGTAAAAACAACAAGTGACCGACTCATGCAGATCATTTTCAGTTTTTCACGGCCGAAAGGGGCGAGTGTCTTCATGACAAAAACATTTTTCGTATCACCCTCTTCTGCGCCTAAAAATCAGTCGAAATTTTCTTACACAGTTTCACGTCATGATTACGCAAGAACATCCTACATGATTTGACACAAACGATCGATGGTGGTATTTTTGTTAGCCATCATAACTAACCTGCTCGGGATTTGTACAGTTAAGAGTTTGTTTGACACCCAGGAATATACCTAGTCATGCGCTAATACAACTGCCCTTTCGCTCTGTCTACCGTTGTTAGTATTACAGTTACTATCAAACTTGTATGGTACATAGGGGAAAGGCCAATAGATTGAGTGGTCTTTATAGTAATGTGAGACCACATCCTTAGTGATGAGAATAAACTGAAGTATTGACATCTTGTGATACGTGTCTTCCATCAATCTTAGCGAAATATTGATTTTACGAAGATTTTATCAATTGCATTGGATCAGTGCACGAATGTTGTTTGGTGACCCGCATGCAACTAGGTTCGCAGGCAGTATGCTGAGAAATAATCACTTTTTCGGAGGCATTCGGCTGGCCAACCGCTTAAATCATTTGAGTGATACTTTTTTCTCTGGAGTTGGTCTAACTTTATGGTTTGGTTTTCCGTGCTAGCTTTTCAAGACCTACTGGTGGCGTGGCAGCTCTCCGATGGCAGGTTCCATCTAAGGGGTTTTCCAAAATTAAAAAATTCGTAACAAGAAAACATGACAGGTCTACTTGCCAACTTGACTTTTGCGTCATAAAAGTTTGTAATTGTTTTGTTACTCGAGCTTTAACCAACGTTATCTTTAGGGTTCGTAGCTCCTATGTTGAACGTTTGTTTGCTTTAATGAAATTGCTAATGTTTTTCTCTCAGTTAGTGGTGTGAACATTTGTTTTAAAGATTGACGTGAGATAATCAAGCTTTTTTCACTGCGTACGCGATGTTACTGCATTTATTCCGTTGGTTATTCTAAAAACGTGAATGTCAATCATACTGATCTGTTTGTTTTTGAATTGGGAGTAGACAGATCTGTGAATGCAAAGTAGTTGTAACCAAAATCCAATGGGTAGCGCTTTTTAGCTGGTGGAGAGCTAATTGTCTGTGAGTGTCTCTTTACTGACTGGAATGTTTCATTTGAGGTGTACCTGCTCGACATCTCTGTTTGCAACTAAGAGTTCAAACTTGACCTTGAACAGTGAAAATTACTGAAATGAGAACTCAAAATATGGTGACGGGAGATCAGTAGTGACAGCAGTGATAATGGTATTATGATTATAACACTGTCAAATTATTACTATTGACATAGTTGTAAAAATGTGAGTCTGGATCTTTCGACTAGTCAACATTGTTCAATAAGACCATTTAGTAAAACCGAACCGGAAGTTGACTGAGGATTACGCCAAACGGTCAGGGCTCTGTGTGTGAGAGACAAAACGATTATGATTAACCTGTAACTATAAAAGCTGCAAGGTCCAGACTAAATTCTTTTAAGACAATATGACAAGCTTGAGCAACTTCGTCAGAAATAGTTCAGCTGCAAACAAAATGGATGTTAGAGCAAAGGTAAAAGCAAGGAGAAATCCAAATTTCAAATTATCCGGGATATGAATGCACTCGAACGAATGACGAGGGCAACAGGTCTTTGCACGACAAATGCTCTATCAGCTAAGATGCAAAACCATTTCAAAAATTCAGAAACCTTACATTTGATCTTGGTTATTTATCTATCTCAGTATGTCATATCGAATCGGTTAAGTAATGTATAAGTTTATCTGTTCGTTAGGGTTTCTCAGCATACATATATTCCTACCTTACACTTGTCTTTTAAGCAGAGATCTAACAACGTCAGTGCGCAACCAATCAACACTAGTATCATTCTTATAGCAGTCAACTGTTTTACAGCTGGTCCAGTCAGTGTTACGTTTGAAAGCCCATGGAAAAGAGGTAAGACGCACCATTGTGTCTGAATTGGAACGTGTTAAGAAATTTCAGGGAAACCTTGTCAACTAATAGGCTCTCTTCAACGACGTCGCAGGAGTAGTTCGGATACAGTTTTAGAAAACCTTGCTTGAAAGGGAGTTTACCAGAAAACTTGACTGAAGACTGAAGACGTTACTGAATACCAATATAAAGGTTTTAGTGGTACCAAACCAGATAAACCCAACAGGAAGCGCTTACTGCTGTAAGTTCTCCAACCTTTTTAAAGATGCAATGTTGTCGGTTGTCTGTTACCAGTCGCATACCTTCAACACACTTCAGCCAGATCTGTTCAACCTTACCAACTGAATACCGTTTGCATCCACTATGATGTTAACTGTCGTTCGTGTAGAATTTAATCGTATTCATGACTGAACATTGACAGTTTGGTCATCTACATCGGCATAACTTTATCCCTTTACGTTTTTGAAAAAGGGCGACAGTGATATTAGGTGAAAGAATACATGATAACTGAACTTGCCTCTTGTCATTAGTGTCATTAACTATGCTAGTAATGCACTGGTCGTCCTGCCGGTTTAACTCAATGGACTGCAAGCTGGGATACTGTCAGGATGATGTGATGTAGATAGGACAACAATTAGACTCCTCAAATGCTTGCATTACAAACCAGCAATTAAACTGTACTAGGTTCGAGTTGTAAAGTTTTCAGACATATTGGTTAACGCTATTAAAACATTGATATTCACTATTTACAAATCAAGTTCTCCAAGTTTTGGGTTGTTTTTTGCTTGGAACAAACTTTATCTGTTCACTGATGCAACCAGCCTCCAAGCACTATTGTGATTGGCACTCAGCTGGGATTTTGCTGTTGTCCATCTTATGGAAGGGATAGGTATTCTGCAAAGTCTGCTGAACCCCGATCTCACAGACCATAGGAGCAGTCAAGCAAGTAATAAACTAGAGGGTCAAACACGCAAAGTCAACTAGCCGCCTAATGGAGTGATCACCTGCTGTGACCGAATTGATATGCCCCTGATATTAGTAACTGTAACTAACTCTGAGAACCGATTGTAATCTGCGTTAGGTTTCAACAGTAGGTCAACCGAGGCATCCAGTTCGGTCATACTTTCACAAACTAAGTCACCATGTTGCGAAGGTTATCAGCGGTTTGCATCCGCCGGCCGGTTTTCAGTCAAGCTTGGACTGTTGAGCGATAAAAGTGAAGTATAGCTCGTATACGACGATTCGGGGAGCCACTGAATCGTACTAACTTTTTCTGACGCTGAAATTACAACTTCACGGCGAAACAAAAGAATACATGTTGTTCATCAGACAATGAAATAGTCGATGCTTCGTTTAACAGTGATTTGGGTCAGTTTAGGATACTGAGTTGTGAGACTATTCAGTAGTCATTCATTGGTTAGTTTCATATTGGTTTGTTTTCGAATTACTCTTCCAGTGAAGTGAGAAACAAATTAAGAAGAACTTTCATCATAAAAAGTTCACTGACGTTAATTGGACGATTTATATGGCTCTTGCCAAGAAACCTGGATAATCGAAGTAGTACTCAAAAACAAACTACAAGACTCGATTTCACAGATGAAGCATCTAATAATATTTCTTATATTATTGATCGAGAGTACTTAACTTTGCATGGGCGTTCTACGACGGAGAGTCATAAAGTAATGCCATTCTATTTCGAACAGGTATAATTACCAACACAGGGACATGTATTATACATCAAAATGAAGCTGGTTCTCTGTGGATCACATCTCTACTTCTCACCATAGTCACCGTTACACTCAATAGCAACGTTCCACCTTTGAATGAGCGCATGTATCCTTACCTCGTAAAATTTTGTTGTCTGTTCTTTGAACCACTTCTTCACTGTGGTTTTCACTTCCTCGTCACTGGAATAATGTTTGCCTTTCAAATCTTTTTTCATGGGGCCGAAGAGGTGATAATCTGTTGGCGCTAAATCTGGTGAGTATGGAGGATGCCGTAAAGTTGTCCACCCAAATGAGGCGATTGTCTCCTTTCTTTTGATGCTTGTGTGTGGTCGGCTACGCTCATAGTTCCCACCTTTCCATCCTTCAAACGACGAACCCACCTGCATACATTGCTATAATCTACAGTATTGTCCTCAAACACATTTGTTAATCGTCTGTGAATGTTCATGGGGATTTCCCCCTCAGCCACAAGAAATTCAATCACTGCTCTTTGTTTTTGACGCAACTGTACGGAGGCAGCCATGAAAAGTAAGAAACAAACTATTACATAACGTAAATGATATAATCATTTATAACTGGGAAAAAATTCAGGTAATTTTATGAAAAACTTCACCAGAATTGAAAGCACTGGCATTACTTTTTGACTCCCCCTAGTATAAATGTTCTGCAACAGTAGACATTGGTGATTTGAGACAGACAAAATCCTTATCGGAGGCATCTATTAAAATTCAGTTTCGCAATGTGCATAAAACCGTAAAACTAATGAAATGGTCTAAGCCTCTTCAAACCTACGAATAACTACTCTAAATTCGATCGTAAGAAGTTGAATAAGTTTATGATAATTCAGAAAATGTTGATTGTCTGTCCTTAGTCTGGCACATAACGCTTGGGAGTCTTGTCTGAGTTGAGTTTGAGAAATACAGAATTAGAACGATTCTCGGTCTCCACTTCCCAAACAGTGAGTTTAATTTTTCTATTGACGCTCTGAAGCGCGTTCACTATTTGCCTAAAATGTGATTATTATTCAAACAACTAGATGTACCGGCGTTACGGATAAAGTTTAAAGTCTCGTCAGTATAAGGTGTGTATCTGCGAACTGAAGCTAAGGTTTTACGTGCAGATTAACTTCGTGCTTATTGTGTTGAGATGATGCTTCATTTTGTAACTTCGGAAGTATGTCAACAGTGTTTTCCAACTTTTCAAAATCATCTTTGTGTCAACTCACTGTTACGTGTAAAAGATGTGGCTATTTTCAACGGTGATGAGTGTTCTATCGCAGTTCTCGTGAACAAATTAGAAGATTTATTTTAAAAAGCTAAAACTTATACGCTGGTGAGCTAAAGTTTGAAAACAAACTACGCGTCAGATAACAATCTTATGATGAGAGTTATTATTTCAAGGAAACTGTCTCATGAAGACATTAGTGAAGCACCACGAAAGCATGTCACTTTAGACAAAAGTCTGTGTTTTACCAACGTAGTCTTCTGATGTCCTCTTCGTTATTCGCAAATGTACGTCTGTATGCCACTGGTATCTTTTATAAACAGCTGAGAAGTTTGTCTCCTCTGCATTGTCTTGGATTGCTAAAGCATAAGCATTCAAGTTATGTTTTGATTACCAAAAGAATCAATACATGATATTTTATTTGTGTGTTTGGTCGTAGCTGTTGGGAACACATAACTTACTACAGTGATCTGGCAAGTTTAAAATTCCGAGTTTGCTATTTCAATTGATAAAAGTGAACGGCTGTTTCTGCTTTAAGGTTATTCTTCAATTTTATTTGTGTGTTGGGCCGTTCGCATTTAACCTGGTGTTATGGTTAGAAACAATCCATTGGACTTGGAACTGAGTAGTATTTTCCTACAATTGTCTAAACACCAAAGTTTGAGTTCGATTGATCGTAGTGTTTTCTACAAACGAATTGCCAACGATCCATTTTAGTCAATTTTGTAATCTGAATTCTTCCCTCTCACTTATTAGGGTGTAAGAATGTTTAGCTATTGTTCTCAGGACGGGAATTTTGCTATGCTGTGTATTGTTTTGTGGCATATAATATCCGGGTTTTTTACCGATGGCTCAGAAAAGTGATTTGATCTGAACCGTATGTACAGCTGAGTGAACTAATGAGGCGAAGGAATTTGTGAATAAACTACAGTTTACAACACCCGTCTGAGAATGTTTGTTCCGACGACAAGTAACCAAAACTCTGCCCTGAACGGTCTCCAGGAACGAAATCTTGCTCAATTTACCCTTCAGATATGAACACACTATCAAGATTTTGAGCACGAGTTTAAAGAAGAGTTCAAAACTTACTATAAAGGTTTCTGAATTGAAAATGTCGATTCTCATTTTGAAGTTTATTTTGATGGCTTACTACCCGTTCTGGATTTCACATCGCAATGAGATGCTACCTACTCCAGTGGATTGAATTCAATTTTGACTGATTACTTTTTACGAGGACGTAATATCTCGGCTTCTTTTCTTGCTGAAGGCGTTATCCTCTCGTCTGTTGACGTCGTTCATTATGTTGTTGTTCAACTATGGCCTGAAGATGTTCGTTTTACGGTAGCTTTTATTATCGTTCCGTATTCTGTGCCGAGACAATCGGTAAACCTACTATGAAGCGGTCTCTGCTGTTATTAGTGTGTGCCACATTTACTGGCTTTCCTCTATTTTAAATGTTCTTAATAAATACTAGGCATTTCATGTTGTAGTTAGTCAGTTGTTTAGATGGCTGCCTACCGAGCGTGAGTGACTATGTGAGTGCAATTTGCACCTCTTACAATATACCTCAACAGACCCTCTAAAAGTATTTGTCAGGATTGTCTGACTCACGGATGATTCTATTGGTCCTACTTTACGGTGACATTAAGTGTCTGTCGATCAGGATAAGCGAACTGAGTCCGTGGTAATATCCATGTAAGTGAAGGGCTAACGTCCCAGGAGTCTTACCCATGTGTAACAGACGACAGAACATACGTGTGACCTCTCGGTTACACTTTAAAATAAACTAATATATGCCTAAACATTATTTAGCTCTTTGCTCAGTATATCATGTAGTCGAACGTCACTTCGTGTTTTATAACCCGAGGCAGATAATTTATACTATGCCTGCTGAAATTGTGATAGGAAATGTAAAAAAACAGTCTGATGGTTCTGAACTGCATAAAGCTGTAGCCCTCGCGAGCCTAAATTTGTAGGACTGTTTTTGTTTGAGTGGCAAACTCTTGGAAGTAATTTGGTGTCTTTGTTTGTCTGCTCAGTTTGTTCGATGTGTGCAGTTCGTGTGTGTGTGTGTGTGGGATGGAATGTTAACGACTGATTCATAGCTGATACCGTTTAACGCATCGAACTTTACTTGAAATAATAGTAAATAAAACACGTTTGTTTTAAAAACAACGCGCTTTCACTTTACCTCACTATCGTTGACATGCTGAGCTTACTAACTGTTCCTTCTGCATTGACAGTCCACACTGGCCCATGTACTTCGTCTGTGCATTTTCCCGTGTGTCACTATGGTTATTGTTTAGTTCGATGAGTTACGTCTATAAGCAACAGCAGGAAATTCGGTGTCAACCATAGTAATGCAAGCGACGAGTTTTGTTCTACTGGGTCCTTTTGGAATGGTTAGACAATCAAGTCTGCAAATCAACAAGATGTTTGTTATATTAATTTATAAGATTGTCGGAACAAAAGTTGGTTACTTCTAGCAGTAACCCGACGACTGCGTAGTTATTTGAAGCTGGTACATTTTAGGAGCCTCATAATAATCTGCGTTAATGACTAAAAATACCAACTGCCCGGATACTTGCCACGGCCCAAAGCCTGTCTATGACTAAACAACGGCTGCTCGTCCTTCTCATCTGCGTTATTTCTGAGCGATTTTTCAATTCATTTCATATTCACAAAATCATGTCAACTTTGGACAGGTGGTTACCTCAAGATACTCGGAATTTGCTCAAAAGTTCGAAGTGCTTTTTAGC
The DNA here is from genome assembly GCA_013368495.1 of Paragonimus heterotremus. Taxonomy (NCBI): domain Eukaryota; kingdom Metazoa; phylum Platyhelminthes; class Trematoda; order Plagiorchiida; family Troglotrematidae; genus Paragonimus; species Paragonimus heterotremus. The sequence continues at coordinate 221,865 of LUCH01000343.1, read as the reverse complement.
TTGCGTGTGTATCGTTGTTTAACTTGGCCTAATCGGTGCGTTCATCTTCTCCAGAGAGTGGCTTTACGGGTTTTATTACATCGGCATGTTTTTTACTCCTGGTACCCAGATGTTATGCAAAATGACTGTCATTTAGCTCTGAACAACACCGTAGATGTTGGCAGATTCGACGTTGGCCAACCAGACCGAACGTCTTCATCTTCACTTAGGCAGCCTGATGACGCCAGCTATACAGCAGACCCAAAGTGTCACATGGTTACGGTCATCTCATCGCGCATAGACTGATGGTGGAACAAACTCGCTGTCTTTCCCGAGCCATTTTGTTTACGTTTCACCCAGAACACAACATGCACCTTTATATGGATGGTCAAATGTGGCAATATAACGAAAGGGTTTGTCTCATATTACGCGTGGGGTTTCTTGAGCTCGTACTGACTTGATAACTGATTGGTTGTAATTGACAGACTTTTTGACTATGGCTCAAACAGTATGATGTACACAGCACAAACTACATAAATTAATGAAATACACTATCCAACACGCCTAGTTAGTTAAAGACTTTAGTTTAAATATCGCTCGGTGACTCACTGTTAAGCTGGTGTTATCTAACCGTAAAACGCTGATAGTATACTCGGTCAGAACTCGAACACTATTTTTTTTGGCTGTGTTTTCTCTTGCGTCCTACAATACCGGTGTATAGAGCTGTGTAAGACGCGAACACCTACTGCGATACAGACACGAACCAGTTGGCTGTTTTTCGCTTTTGGCAATTGACAAACTTTTCTCGATCACATTCTCATGATCTTGTTCAAAGTATAGTTGAAAAAACAAACCAGGTTAATTATAACGCAGAGGTGGTATAAACAATCTAGCTATCAGTGTTCCATTCATCTACGAACTGTCGTGATTGTGTGTCTTTTAGTCCCCTAAGAGCCGAGTAGAACGGAAAGACCAATTATTTTAGGCTTAGCTGTTAGTTTGCTAGAGTCATTCCAAAAATTGTATATCAATCGTAAACACGTCGGCTAGGTGTTTTATGCAAGCAGACCTCATGAATGATGAAAACGCCATACATTTTTAGTGAATAGCCGTTGTTTATGTATGTATGTATTTATATTCTTCTCCGATCGCGGAACTTGCTTTGTTCAATGGCGACAAGCTACTAAGTTTTAGTTTTGGATAGCCAAGCATGTATCCTCACAGTAATGTGCGTTCTGCTTGTTTTGTGTACGACACTGTCTACAGGCTTTTGGTAATCGTTTGGCTGATAATCATAATTGACTCAGTATAAAGGATATTTGGACAATGATGGGATGGAGAATATAGTTGCTATCATGACACAATAATATCTTATTGACTACTCATCCGTCCCTATTCGCTGATTTTTATTACCTCCTTTGATACTGTTTCACATGACAGAAGCGAAACTCAGTCGTGTAACATGAACGTACAACCAACTCATTGTGTTGTTGATTTGTAGATAGCCGGATAGTTCTGTTGTTGGAACGACGTAGCTGGTTACATATTGGGTCTTCTCAGTTTGACTTATTTCTTTGGATGATTTTGTGTGTGCGAATATCGCATAACGTTCGTTGTTCGTCTACTTATCCTGTATTGTTACACAAATACACTTGTCTCTGTATGTCTGTTGGTAGTGAACCGTCTTGCTGTTATCACATTGGCCCATGCTTGCGATGTTTTGCGACCGAACTTCGAACTTCTGTCCATGTCCTCTACCATTGTTGTCACTTTAGGTGCGATCGAATCGTAGTCTGTGCAAGCTCTGTTGCAATTGATGAATGAAGACAGGAGTGCACCTCATTTCTAATAGTTAGTTTCCCACGCATTTGGCCAGACGGTTGACATGGATGCAAAAGCTGTGATCAGCCGTGAATGACATTCCATTTAGATTAAATGAATTCTCGACTTCTCATTACCACTGACGATAGCGTCTCCGATCATTAAGTAAAACATAATTAGTCAATTCAAATGGCTATTACCTAAATGGATATGCATCAGTTTTTGAAAATACTATTGTCTAATGGAGACTTTTAGTTTACGTGCACGTGAAATATCCACCAACCAATCACAACCGAAAGTTGTATCCCCACGACAAACTAAACTAGACTAGGCTAACAAGCAGCGTGTACTTGTATAAATCTCCTATCTTATCAAATGAGTTGTACATTCTAGAAGGTCACAAATCGATAAGTATGAATGAAGTCTGAAACGAATGATGCGAGCCCGAAATATAACTTCGCCATTCTTTTATAACTTATGACTTTTGTTATTGTCGTGCGTCTAACCCATCAAGTGAATGTTTGCTGAACGCCAAATTTGAAGCGTTACTGCCTTAGCATACCGCAACTGTCAAGAGTTATAGTTTCTAGTAAACAAGTCCGAGAATTTGGCTACGATTTAACTGATGTTATCTCCCTTGGAAATGACACATTCTGGTTGATTCTGAGGGTCTCTGTGTAGGCCTCACACGCTACTTTGCTCACCTTTACCAGAATGTTTACCGGAGTCTAAAAGTTTACCACCTTCCTTGTACAACCACTGTGGTCAGCCCGATAAACGTACGAAAATAGGTAAATTCTATGAAATCTGCGAGGGGATTATGAATGCTTTAGAAAAGCGTATAATATTTGTTGAGTAACAATAACTAAAATACGTTTTGACCACTTGCATCTGAAGATGGTTGTCTCTTATTAACTGCATAAGTATAGGTACTCCCACCACGTAGTTAGTACCGACCATTTTAAAGTTTGCTAAGTAATATTTTCCCCACCCCACTTATCCAGTCTGTTAACAATTATGCTGAACCAGCTAGGTTGTTATCTTGTAAATATACGTCTCTAAACACTCGAATGTTTTAGAATCCACCGATTTACTTGAAGTTCCTTTAGTATGTTCCGTTTGCATCCTAACTATTCATTGGTGTTTAATGGGAATTTAAACGACCTGTTTTCGACACACACGTAGAAAAAACGCGTTAAGCTAGTGTAAGGATGACAGAGTTTACTGTTAATGTATAACTCCACCATGGATGCCTGAATCAGACAGACTTCACGATTATAAATTCAGGACCGTTTTCTGCTGTTAATGTTATTTTGAAATAGAATGTTGTTTCTAAAAGCAATGGTCTTTGTAAAAATAATTGGTTTGCTTTCCTTTTCCTTTTGCCTGGAGTTTTCGCTATTTAGCCTTGGAGCTTGTCACTTCAACTTGTGGATGCCTATACTGTACATTTCGTGATGAGTATTACTTACGTTACTGAAAACGTTTTTTTGCATATTCAAATGAGTACGAGCCTCAGAGAAATTAGTTTTTAAGTATTTCCATTTTTTCGTGCAAGCAGATTAAAGCACACATTTAATCTTAGTTGGCTAACTCAGTCCCAGTGAACTAAGAAGGATAGATAATCTATAAACTATTGAACAGTAATAGCCTGTTCAGATTGTTTGGCTTATGAGCGGATAAAGCCATAGTAAAATAAAGCTTAAACCAACTGAAAAACTGGTCAATAATGCATTTGACGAGGAAAGTGGTATGATGGTGTGATTGAAAATTTCCAGTATAAATTTAAATCTGGGGGTTACATGGAGATCAGCACTTCTGACTTAGTCATGGCGAAAGCAAACTTAAGAGTTCGAAGAATTTGTTTTTGTTTGAACGATTAAGGCTAAAAAATTTGGACGTTTTGTTCTAGGATAGTCATATTTTTTCGAGGCATTTTGTGTATATCCTGGAAAATCCCTATTTAATGGTAATGGGATGATTTCCTGCTTTAGTGGCTGGTACAAATGCTTTACTTTTTATGGATTCGAGGATGTATTTACTTAGAGAATTGGATATTGTTCAACAGTGCGCACAAGTAATCTTCTCAATACATGTTCCTTACATTTTGCTGTGCAGACTGTATCCATTCAAGTGTCACACATTTATGGCTCACAGCCGATTCCAAAACCTACGGCATTCCAAGTTTTACTAATTGGGAAAAACTGCTGGGTTTGGTTATTGATGTAGTATCCTTATAGAAAACGAAGTTTTTGCTGATTTTTTCAGATTATCCTACTCTCGGAAAACCTCTTACTTTTGTATACCGCATTCTTACCTTATTTCTTATCGTACAGAAGCAGTCATCATTCAGGTCGGTTTATGTCTGTCATAAAATTTGATCACATTAGTTTTGACGAAATTTAAAAATAATAAAATGTGATAGTTAATCCTGTTACTTTTTGCACTATTTTGTGAGTGTATAAAAATATTACATCTTGTTGTTTATCACCCCTTCACTTGCATAACGTTAGTATTTCATCACTAAATGTTTGGTTACATATACATACATGTGAGATGGTTTGATGCTATTACGCCACAAAACTCGTGTAGTTCTCGAACAAATTATCTTTGACCCTTCCGATGCAAGTTTGTGAAACCCCAATTTCCTCGTCATCCATATCCACGTCGACGAAGAGTGTGGATTCCTGAAATTTTAAGAAAACATTAAAATAATGCTGCTTTGTGACTGTGTTCTGTGATTACGCTATCTATATATTGGTTTCGCGTTTCTCCTTGTTGGTGTTCCACAAGAATTCGACTGATTGATGGGTGATGTTTGTTTTTGAGTGTCACTTGTAACCCGGTTGCGGAATGACATCTTTTACACAAGGTCACCCGTAAGTTTGTAACATGGATATCGCAATATAGAGTTATAACCCAATTTCATAAACTTCTTACAATCGTCGTGTAAACTAGCCTTTTTCATGAAGTTCATGATTAGTTCTGATTCCAAATATATCAAGTAGCATAGTTTAAGCTTTGCTTACATTAAGAACCAAGTAGTCGCGAAAGTGAACAACATATTTTAAACTTACTTCAAGCGCAACAGACAACGAGTTTACAACTAACTCCAGCCATAAGGACGTCAGAATAAGTTACATCTCGCCGACTGATATTTCCCCAAAATGCATTACAGGAAAGAACGGTCAATTTATTTAAACTAGTTTTTTTGTTTAACAGGAAACAGAGCAATGCCGACAACAATAACCAACTTCCCTTTTTGAAACAATTTCACTGCGACCGGAAAGGAATAAAATTATTCCACTTAATTTGCTGATCTACAAAAAACGTCACAAGTAGTTTAAAAAGGATGAAAAAATGTGAAATGTTTTAACCGCTTTTCACAAATAGTCAACCGATTTGTAATAATGCAATACTTCAGTCTGTTTTTTATTCAACTGCAAGTTTTTTAATATTTCTCAATGAAACTTGAACTCTTATTGGAACCGAGCATACATCAAGTGTCTGTTCTATGTGTGAGTTGTGACATGCATTGTATTACGCATGATATGCACCATAATTCGTATACTTTGTCTTCACGGTTGAACATAGTACGTAGCCAGCAAAATGTGTACTAGGAAGCAAAATTTACTAGGTCTGATCCTTCGCCACCCTCCTTTGTTTTGGTGCTCACGTGTTCTCGAAGGTTTGGTGTTTTGGCGGACGTCAAAACGTTCATTTTATACAACGGAATTGCTCTTGCTGCCATACTCTCCCGCTTATTAATGAACAACACAGTTTCAGGTCACTTTGTTGAAGTCTCAAATAGTTGAGAACGAAAATGACGCTAGCTTAAACCTGGGACTATAATTCTAAGTGATTATTGATAAAACTCACAGATGGTCTTTGGAAAACCAGTATTAACGAAGTTAGCCATCCGGATCTACATTTCCTAAAATTCGTCTCACGTGAATCCTAAAAATCCAGGTGAAAACACAATAATCCACGACACCGTACAATAGAAGTGAAGCAGATTGATGTGTGTGCTGCGTTGTGTTTGTGGACGTCGTTTTAAAGAAAGGACTTTTGTGGATTTTTCGAAGCGCTCTCTTATTCAGGTCATCTTGTCATGGTTACTGAAATCAAAATGTACCTGCGTTCGTATATATCACCTGAAGTTACAGACACTGCAACGATCATTCTTCCACTCCCTCTCCCTCTCTCGCACACACACAAACACCGCATCCTTTTTGAACCTGAAGGACCAAGACCGGAGTCCACCATCTACTTCGACAAATAATGAAATAATTACATCGTCTGCATACAGTAGGGTTTTAGAGAAGCTATGGATTGCTTTTGTTGTAACCGAAATCTTTTGAAGGAAGAACATGCTACAGCGTTTTGTCCGAAGAGGTTACATGAACTTCGTAGGGAATCGGGTTATCGGTCGTGAATACAGCACGGGATGATAGTTATACATCAATTACAGCTGGCCAACTGATTCACGTTCCGTTTTTTCGAACCCCGTGATTCCGATGAAATCGTTTTCAGATTTTGGTGCAGATAGCTGCGATTTTATTGTTTAATTTGTCCATAAATTTCAGCGAAATGCTAGATTTTTTTTGCTTATAAAACCCATTTGAATCGTCTGAGCTGCTTTTTCTTTCCATCTCCTATTCAACTGACCACACGCATGTCCCAATCGACCACACATGTGCGCCAACCCGTGCACGTTCGTTCATGCCTGGTCTCTGCAAACCGGCTTCATCAGATACGGGGACATGGTGCCGGAAACAATTGTGGGCAAAATCGTCGGTGGCATGTGCTCATTGTCCGGTGTTCTGGTGATAGCACTACCCGTGCCAGTCATTGTTTCAAACTTTTCACGTATCTATAATCAGAGTCAACGATCTGATAAACGGCAAGCACAGAAGGTGAGTCCCACGTCACAGCAACTGGTTGTCGTAAGAATGACTTGCATATCAACTATTCGGAATTGCGATCACAGTTATTAAATTCTTTGTTAGTTTGTTATGTTTTTAGATTCAACGTATATTTTTCTATAATCATACTTAAAAAAGAACCCAGCTGCAATTCTCCTTCGACCAGGTAGACCAGGACGAACCATAGTGGTTTGATGGTATTATGCAATGCCAGTCGTAACACGGAAGAATGGAATGTTAGAGAGGCACCAGGTTTGACCATCTTATAAATCGGCGCTTCAAGTGATGCAGTAAACGACCCATCTACATTAGTAAAACAAACTGACCTCTGTTTAGTATTGCACCTTTTCAGCGACAACGTATGACTCATTGCATCTCCGTGCGTAGATAAGAAAAGTTTCAATTTTAACCGGTCTTAACAACAGTAACAGTCCGATACCGAAACATCATACCACTTTTTGATTGACGCATAAACAACCAGTCAATCATGTGACCAATGAACTTCGTCATTTAGTCTATGTTTGTTCCTAAAGACAGTAGCAGTACTGCTTGGCGCATAAGGCTGTGGCGGGCAGACGTATCATTCCTTTGAAACGATCATTTTGTTTACAATATTGCAGTTTTTGACGAATATCATTTATCCCCTTATCCTCATCGCCGTCAATAGGTGTCGAGTTCGTAGGAATCCAAACATCTGAGGGGCACTGATATCAGGAGGCTGATCACGCCCAATCATAGCCTACTAACACCACATTGACGAAATAATCAAGCTAGAGTAAAAATATTTCAGCTGGAAAAGAGACTAGACTTGTTTTGTTGCATAATTATTAGCTATTCTAATCACAAGTTGTTTTAGAATAAACAGTACATTTTCACAACTACCTAATGTACTCCACTATCCACAATTGCGTTGTCTCTTAGGATTCCGATAAACTCAGTAGCGTATCACACCGCTTATTGACTGGATACGGAGTGTTCCTCTGGTTGACCGCCGGAATATTGAGTAATTCGGCTAATGACTGGTATTGAGTCAACGGAGATGCGATTGTTAAGGTCCGTGCACTACTGCCAAGCCTACCATTGGGAAATTTTAACTAATCGATTAATACATGTGTGATCATATACAGTCGGTTCCAGAAATGTTTTGACAGATATGTTTACCAGTGAGAATAGAGATAAACCAGAGGAGCATATACTAATCGCACATTTTGAGAAGTATGTATTTGTTTGACACTATATCTGGTTTAACTATCCGTGATTGTTGATAATTATCCAATCTTTTACATTATAGAAGGATAGATAAATATCTACTCACAGGAAAACAAAAGTAGTTGTTTACGCTTACTTACTGAATATGCTACAAAGATAGGTTATCTGAAATTGATACAATTATCGTTAGGATGATTTCGGTGTTTTCCGTCGGACAGTTTTGTTTATTACTCAACATAAGCTAACGCTACAGTTTGGTGACTGGTTTACCCTATGTAACTGCCATGCCTGTCGCTTTCATTGTTGGTGGTTAGTCTTTCCCTCTGCCATCCTTCACATTACCATATCTTATGTGTAAAAGTAGACTGAATTGGGTTGCCTATAGATCGGCCGTCTGTGTAAAATTCAGCTGCCTGCTTATCATATACGAACACCTCATCGTATCAGTTTCCAATATCTGAGATGCTCCTTATAACTAATTATACTCATCACAACACAAGAATAATATTACAACGTTGAATGTCTCATAGGAAATCCTGTTATTCGATTTTAAGCTGGACTGTCGTGATGATCCACACAAGACCTTGATTCGATATGGAACTTTCGACATTAAAAAAACTGCTGCTAATCAAAATGGGGTGATCGATGTGGTGGTATGTGAAGATAGGAAGAATTGGTTTTCATTAGCAGTCGCATTTTGTGTTCTAGTGGCAGACCACTTGTTGACACGTCCTTTGTTGCTGTGGATTGTAAATGCGATCGTCGTGGTTGTATGTATGCCTGGATACCGTCAAGGCGATCAGACCTAGACTGAATAAAAATTATGATCATCAACCATGTTGTTTGGGTCATAAATGTGAAATAAAAAATAAAGAGTTGATGATAATGGGCCAAAACCAGTGCTATTATTCGGAATAACATTCCAGCCTCATTTCACTTCCAAACCAGGATGACAGGGGGATTGTGGTATGTGAGATCACTATCGACTAATCTGGCCGACTAGAATCCTGTCGGTGTGATTGTTACATTGTCTAGTTTTGGTGATTAAGATAAGCATGCTACCACACTATATCGTTATCCAGTCTGCTTGTTAATCGGCTGTAGATGTCCAATAAGAATGTTTGTTTTACTGTGATCTACCCGTAATTGGCGACTTCCACAGTACGTCGATTCTCCTGCCTTGCCAGACCGTACTTCATTTGATCATGATCCAGCACCAGTTTCATATCGCTTGAACTCTGTCCAGAATATTGTTTGTTGTACCATCCGGTTTTGTTTTGACCTAATTCTTTCCAACGTTTTGTACAGGCTGATAAGAACACATCGTTTGTCCAGATTGTTCATACAGAATTCCGGTTTACAAATTATTGCAATTTTTTTCTGTTCACATATGAATCATTTCCAGCGAGCGCGTCAAGCTCGCATACGTCTCGCTCAGATGATGGCCACATACAATACGACCGACGAAAAGTCCGATAAAGGTGACGAGGATGATGCAGAACTATTACGTGGTGTGAACGATCAGGATCGAAGAACCCGGATTGCCTGGTCAACCGATCGGTCATCTAAGATGGGGGAAACACACTGTGGCTCACAGCTAGGTCTGTCTGATTGGTTTTTCGAGGATAGAACTAATGCTAGTAATATTGATCAGTCGAAATCTGCAGAAAGTCACACGCAAGTAAATAAACCGGTAATTATTCTGCAGGCAAACGAAGGAGATTCGTCGGATTCAGATCTCTGCAATACGAAAGACACGATATTAACTCGGACTGAAGGGCAAGCAAAAGATATTTTGTCTTTTGCAGATCTTGATCCCATCGCATCTGTGGAACAAACTCCATCTTTGGAACTACGTCGGTGGAATACCACTGAAGATATGAAGGTCAGTTTCTTACCGCTTGACCAAGTCGAGGATACGTTTATTGTGTTGTCACTACTTTAGATAAGTTTTTCAAGCTATCCGGTTCGATCGCTCTGCAGCGTGTTGCTCTTGCAAACACGAGTTGGGCGTCATTCCATTCGTGTGATTTGATAGATGATTGGCAGCACTGCTAACAATTCATGATGCCCTTAAACTGCCTAACTAGTTTGACAACAGGTGTTTGAAGATGAGCTTTTGCTTCTGTTCTATAGCTCTGAATGATTCCTACAACCGGTGCAATCAAGATAGATGAGAACTTTCGGTGCCAAAATGTTTACCTGAGACTGATGATATGAGTTTTCGCCGTCTTATAAACTTCAGTTGGACAGCGAAGACATGCATTTCAGCAAATCATAACTTCGTCTGTTTTTCCAATTGGACGGTGTTACCACCTTGTGTTATCACATCATTTTTTTCTGTCAGCAACCTGTCGTGATACTGTTTTTGCAGCGTGTATTTGCAGTCCGTTTGAAAATTACTCAGTAGCTAGGTCTCGGATTTATGCATTACATGTTGTCTGCTCCCACGTGACGTGTGATATCACTTGTAAGCTGAATGGCTCTGTCAAGTTACCAAAACACAAGCAGAAGCGATTGTGGCAAACTTCCCGGAAGCCTGAACTTTATGCTTGACAGCTATGCTACCGCAAACTGTGTTAAGGTTTACGTGGAATTTAGAACAACATGAATTATTTTTGTTTTAATAAGATACCTTTACTCCTTTTGAAGTATTTTGTCGTACTGTCCAGTGTTAACTAGATCTGTGTCGATGTGTATGAAGCGTATCCTACTTGTGAAACGATTGGGACACTTCCAAAGGACCTTCATCGGAAATAGAAAAAATTAAATGGATATGAGTTATTGTCATGTCATTTTTAACTACTCTGCCGGCAACTGTTTATTTTCGATTACCAGCATGCACTTCTTCTGGTTTTAACATTACAAAATTACAACGTGAGCAGATCAGAAAACAGTTACATTATTTATCTTTTTACAAGCCATATCCCGAGGCTTTTTTTCAACTTCGCGCTCTTGACAATTGGTCAATTGTAACGGTTTAAATCCACAATATGAAGCCTCATTTAGTATGTGATGATTACCGTATGCGTAGATAGCTGATAATCACGTTCAGCCACTCCGTGCTATTTTTATCCCTCGCACATCGATTCTGATCATCAAGTCAACATTTCCCTTGGAATGCATGGAATCCGATATAGCTCATTTCTTTCTTGTCAAATCAATGGAACGTAGTCCATTAAGGGATCGTTCTGGCGTAGGTGCTTGGCTCGCAACCTGACAATCGGAATCTCAGTCTTATTTGGTCGGCGTATCTGGTTCACTACTTCTGACTAACTAATGTCAGAGATGTTAAACTTTTCTGGTTTTGATGAAGCTCCGTGTGATTTGGCTGATTAGTGTTAGTTGAGACCCAAGTGAAAAATGCTGGGCTCAGGCTGGATTCGAACCAGCGACTGAAACAACATGTTCAAATGCGACAGGCGCTCTACCAGCTGAGCTACGGCTAATATCAATTTGGTCGAATTACAAGTAGCTCTCATGACTTCTACGCCAGGTGATGACGATATCCGTACAGGATGTTGGGTCGCCGATTTCGATGTTTGCTACTTTGCCACTTACATGTTTTCTAAATGGGTTGATTGAATAAGAAATGTCTTAAAATATTCGATTACAACACTCCTGATTAAGTTTACCCTAGGTGGTTGGAATGTTGAGCACTACAACCTGCTCCTAACATTGTGTTCTCAATCCATTTATTGATAAGCAACCTTCCTTACTTCTCATCGAAGACCTTATTTTAGCAACACAAACGTGAAACTGAAAGTAGTCCAATCACTTTTCAGTATATACTTTAGCTACACTCTTCTTGTAACACATTCACCTTCGCTGGCGGTAGGTTTAAAAGAAAGTTTATTGATTCTTCAAACCTCTGTGGTGAGTGAAATAATTGGTTGAATATTATTGAATTGTGTGTTTAGCTGATCTGCCTAATATGGTGATTGGCCGAGAGTACTCATGGTCAACATTTAGCTTATAAAAAATTGCTGAGTAAACTGCTGCTTCACTGTTACAAATCCTGTTAGCTCAAGTATATCCAGTCATCCTGAAAATTTTCCCACTTCGGAAATTCGTAATTTTATCAAAAACGGCAACCGTTTTGCTCAACGTCGTTTTACTGAAGTGATAAGCGTGGACCGTGCATCTTGCTTGAAATGTCACATTTTTGAAATCACATACTTCAAGGGCATTTCAAGTTCATTTTGTTCCTCAGAGATCAAGTGCATGGAGCAAAACTGGTAACCCAAACGTTAAGTATCTGGTAAGTACGATGAATGAGGTATAGTTTCTAGATCATGTTTGAAAATTGATTTCTGCAAATCAATTTCTGAGAAGGTTACTAAGAAGTTTTAAGCCTCACTCGTTTATCAACCATGATTGTCCCGAAGAAACTCTCCGATGTATCACTTTTAATCTATCAAAGTTAGATTCCGCTGCAATTGTTTTTTGAGGTTGCAGAAGACAGGCGTGGAATTTCCCGATAGCAGCCTAGGAGACAATTATATTGGTATTGTTTGAGTGAACATAGGACTCCAGACATTTTTTGAGGCTACTGTGCACACCTCTTTTCTGGATGTCGTAAATACTCCGTTTTCTCCATAATGTCATATTACGACAAATGTGTGTTTACTTCGAAATTACAGTGTAGTACATCGTGTGGACAACTGTGAGATTCAGATCTTCGGATCCAAACCGTACAGAACATTTTTAAATACTTTGTTTCTTCACTTTGTACCCTCCACTACCGTGTCCAGCTTGATGCTCGATTTTCATTGTAAACTGTGAGGTTCCAGAAATTGCCTATTTCACTGTCACTTTATAAGGCTTGTTTGTGCAGAAAATTTTAAAACTAGCTGCTTTTTACATAAATACAATGAAATGTGGAGTCACAACGAGAAAAATGATACATCATACAGTGTGATGTGGCATGATATATACGTATGTATAGCAATCAAATACGGCACTTTCACTTGGATCACGGTGAACTATGAAGACATTATGACGACGGCCTTCTCTGTTATCATTTTTCTCTGACTTGACGTTGCATACATTGTATTTTGAAAGTTTCTCTTAGATATATGACAAGATTTTACATACCATAACCTCCAACATTGTAAGTAAATCATTTTTCGCAATTCGCCTGTACTCTCAGTTTTGTTTATCAGGATCATCTTAAAGAACTCTGGTTTATTCTCTTCACTCTGGACTATTCTTAACATTGTTTCATTCACCTGAAATGGTATACATTCAGCTACCGAATCCCGTTTGACATAACGAATTAGGGTGGCCAATGTCTTACGAAAGAAAACATCTGCAATGTTCTAAGTTCATTCAGGGGCAGACCTATTTCATCGTGTTTTAACCCTTGACTGAACACTGAATGCATTTTTGCACAAAAGTTGGTCTACTATGTGAGTTATTCCATTTTATCACATTCCTGGCTTGCTATCCGTTGTTACCCATACAGTGTTGTTCTGAATGTGTACTATGTCTTTAATGTATACTTTTGTTGCCTTACAATGCCACATCTCATTCAGAGCATAGAACTACCAGATGAACTGAATCGATCTATGGAACTGAAACGTTCCACCTCGCTTCGAGTTCGTGCAACATCCAAGTCGGCAAACCACTTGAAACAACACTCTTCTAAGCGATCACGTTCACCTCGCACAGATCAGCTACACAGTTTGAACAGCACAAAAGAAAGCTTTACTATGCACGTGAAAAACATACGCGATGCCGCCCACCGGCATCAAACACGGTCGTCCTCGTCACACGATGCGAGCCACAAGAAACCCACTACCTATGAGGATTTGATATCCATGCAGCAGTGCCATTTATTAGACTGTCTCTACGTGATAACAGTGAGTTTGGTGTTTGGATTGCGATATCTCGTCTTGGACGTTCTCTAACTGAACGTTTTTGAACTAAGGTTTGTTCGATTTGACCGGATGATCACATGTTCGTAACCTGCAAACATTTCAGAATGGTCTCTGTCTATTTTTTATTGTTAGTTTTTATTAGTAGGTCATGAGAAAACACAAAATCACAAATTTAGTGTGTAACCTCTCTTAGGCGGTTATCTTTCGAATACTTCGTAGCTGATTTGTCTCACAACACACAGAATCACTTTCGTATCGGCGATGTTTATTGAAATGCAAGTAATCTGTTTTTCATTTGGCTTCTACCTGAGCATTTTCACGTTTAATATCCCCCTACATCCTTCTTTGATATGCTTCAGTGATCTAGTGTTTCCTGGTCTTCCAGCCAAAGCTGCCGACAAGTTTTGAGGCGGATTCACAAACGTTCTGGCCATATGCGGCTGTTTTAAACGTATACATATTTCAGTCGTTATTTGTGACTCTCATTTATGAATATGTAGGACAACTTCTGACAAGCTCCATAGAGTTGACGATCATCTTGTCTTTGCAGACCTATTACGGTGTTAATTTGATAGTGTAGCAAAGTCTGCTCACAGACTGTTGCTTGTTTGAATCTAAGCACCGAATCATTCATCCGTCCTTTTCACGGTGAAGCTTCACGAAATTGCGAACTTATTTTTTGGTTATCATTGACTAACTCGATCTATGACAACGCAGCTCTTTAGTTCACTTTGTTCTTATCTCGTTGAATACAAAAGCTTGCGATTCCGTTCTATCTCACTTGTCGTAACACTTTCTTCCTGTCATATGATCTGTATGATCCATACTGTGTTCAGTATGTCACTTTTGGGGTGAACAATGCAAATGTTTAACGCAGTTCCAAACTGAATGACCAGTTACCAATTACTAACAGAAGCAACAGTTGTTTACTGTTTTTCCCTCGTCCGTATTGTACTCTCTTTCTAATCCTTTCCCTGTGTTTATAGGCAAGAAGTAATGTGACGCTGACAAGTTCTGCAGAGAAACCCTTCTCTCACGAGACCAGTTCATTCCACATGGAGTCATTGTACTCATCAAAAAACAAACAACCACGTCGAACGAATCATGAACCCGTCACCAAATTTGGTCGATTGTTCCGATTGCGTTCCACAGACTCCAAAACCACACATACGGACAGTCGACGTTCGAGTGCACTGCATTCGGGAGAGGTCACTGATACACATGATAGCACACGCGCAAGTGTGAACCGATCCAGCGAACCGAAACGTTTGTTACACAGAGAAAGACATCGACTCCTATTGAACCCTCTCACACTAAAACGTGGTCATCATGCAGATCAAATTTCTGCATCAAAGTCATCAATGGGCCATTGTGGGTCGTTGAAGGAGCACGTACCTGTAAGAGTGGCTGATACTCGATCACTCGAAAAAAGCGATTATCGGATTAACGTTGTTACCAATGGCTTGGAGGACCAACTAAGTGATCCTTGTTCTGCATGGATGTTTTCTAAGCCGTTTGGCTCTTTGCGAAGACACACAACCAGTGAACTGTCAGAAATTAAGCCTTTGCTTAGTTCTCCGGACATTTCCAACAAGGCAATTCATGAACGGTTCAACACAAAACAAGACCAACCGATACCATCTAGTCCAAGTTGGCCGCGTATGTCTTTCAAGAACAGGACACAACAAGAATCTTCCACAGCCGGTTGGGATGTAGGGTTTGGACGAGAAGATGAACTAGAAATGTTCGAGGTTTCTCATACTGGTCCTACTGTTGTGGACACACAAGGCTTCCACGTCCCAGCCGCAAAACTTCGTAAGCCTTCACATCCTCACCCCAAGTCGGAACAAGAACTCTTACAGGTCTTTGAAAAGTCCAACCAAGTAGTTAAACGAGACTCAAGGAGCCTTTGTTTTGACAAACCGGACCTTGGGTATAGGCCGCGGCCGCAAGTACAGATTAACCGAGGAATATCAACGGATCCACAAAACGTGTTAATAGAGCACGAAAAGCAGCAATATCCTCTCATCTCACCTTCAACCACTCAAAGCCTGGACTTGACGCAGGTATCGTATTTTTACCGTATGAAATTATTTATTCTTCATGCCATTTTCTTTACGCCTTATTTTTCTATACTGAGCAAAGAGAACAAAAAAGTATCTCTGTAACTGTTACTGTTATCTGTAACTCACTGTTAGTTTGGAGTCTACACATAGGTTGACGAGAGGTCTTTAGGTTTGTATCTATGGTCAGTGGCTTTTTACATAAATGGCTTTGTTACGTAATGTATAGGTGGATACTGCCACTTTTGTCAAACCTAGACAGAAACTGTCACAACTACCCTGTTTAAACCTATAAACCTTTGAGTGGTAGATGTTCAGTTCTGCCACCAAGCCACCGCCAACACAGTTTTTATCTGTTGATGGTCCAAACGGTCATCTATCATTCTAACACAGTTCGTCTCGAAACTAAGCCGATATTTTTTCATGGTCCACCCGCACTTAAACGTCAGTATTAGCCGGAAACGTATTAATGATAAGGAGAATTTTGTAGGGCACAGAATCCCCGATCAATCGTACGTTATCTATTTACACGCAAGTTTATCAACTACACGATCCACACTTGTAATCTTGTAACCTGCTCGGTATTGTTAGATTGACTAACCTTACTCCCGTGTGTGCCCGAGTGCACTCCATAAAAAAACGTTACTGTGTACTCACCACAGCTAGCTGTACATATGCTTTCCGTACACTTATTCACAATTTGTGCGTGTATGTATCAGAATGAGAATGTGTCTTTTTATGAACTACTTTTTTGCTCAATTAGATTAATATATCTCAACGTCAGTCGCTTTTTTGTTCAAGTCATCAACTGTCCTATTTGTTTCGTACATATGACAAGAATGTAGACTTTACCGTATACAAACGGATGGGTATCCAGATTAAGTATTCACTACTGTTTGGGCATGCTTAAATCAGATAAGCAGAATGGCTACAATGTCAACACAGTCTATTCACTCTACACGGGGAGGTGGACTGTTGAGTTATGTTGATAGTGTTTCACCGCAGGATATTTCCGTTGTGGTTTTGAATAACATGTTCTAGGACTGCTTAGCATTGCGGCTTTGTATACGGCCTCAAGTGGCTTGCGAAATGGTGAGATGCTCATCTCATGCACTTTCTGATTCTGTTCGTAAAATTAAACATTCTGTTAGATTGTTCATTTGCTGTCTACCCTTATGTGTGGAGATTAACTCCATTGCGCTTGATTTCTACATTTTTGCCGTAAGTTAATCTTTTAATTACGGTTGAGTAATGGATACTTCAAATTGTTATATGTTTTCGGAAAGTCCTCAAATCAGACCGCAGCTTTTGCATTTATATGTTACTTTCGACTCGATTGTGGGCTTGCCAGTGGTACGTACCTTTTGTCTGCAACAGAAGTTGAAGTTCGGTTCTTATGCTTATGACGCGACCATGATTGGTCTTTTCACATGGTTCACATTTCCACTAACATGACCTTGTTTGTCAGAACTGAACATTTGGTTACATTCATTTGTGAACAATGTCTTTGGTTGAGAGCATAGATAAAATGTGTGAAGTAAACATGTGGATCACTCGTGCTTTTAAACTTGAAGAGTAATTTTTAAAATAAATGTGTTGGAACACCAAGTGCCATTTTCTTTGTGTAGTTTCTTCCATTATCAATGCGTCAGTAAACCGAAAAGAAATATACACAAAACGCACAAACGCGTGGGAAGCGATTAACTGATGACAGCGCTACTGACTTCTGCAATTTCCCGTAAACGTTTCGGACATTATTGTTTTCGGCGAGTAGATACGGCAATGTACACATGGAAATATGCGCCGAATGTGTCGGTTTTCCTCGTGAGCCGGATGAGTAGGTTTCATTAGTTCAGTGGCACTCATCAGAACTCTCTTGCGTTTCACCATGCTGACTCCATCCTTTTTAGACGAAATGTAATTTTCAGAGCCGGACCTGGAGAAGATACAAACGTATAAGGTTATGGGAAATGATATAATACAAATGATCAGGCGATACGGTAGATCCAAAGTGATTTTCAGTCAATTCTTGGCAAATCTCCCATCCTGGACTAAAGCAACAACGATCTGAATAACGTAGGAATTTTTACAAAAACAGCCGGAAGCAGAGTTTTTCTATTAATTTCGAATACAATCGAAATCGTTCCGCAACTGAAGTAAGCAGGTAGTTGAATGTGTATGTGTTGAGAATGTGTCAGCTACTATAACACATGCTAAGCTCAACATACCGAGCACCTCTTCTCGCTGAATGACATAAGATAACTCTTGCCTGGCCCAGTCGTTCGAACAATAAGCCAATATATGGTGCAAACCTGTGAATATTCTCGATAACTGGACGTATTGTAGTAACGAACTGTCGCATACTTAGCTATCCTGTCGAGAAAGTTAGAACAACAGTTGTCTGAGCTGCATTAAGCAGTCTCAGTTTATTTGAAAACAATACCCTTTTCATAGACAACCAACAGTAATCGTAGTAACGACTGATACCGAGTGACAAACATGTCATGTTTTGTTTGACCTGTTCGGTTTTACATTCCTTCGACTTAAACTTAAACATTTCGGTCATTTAGATCGTACACATATTCACTCAACTTGTTCTGATTACCACTTCTTACAATCTAGCTCGATGTACCAGCTGGTATCCTTTTTTATTGGTTGACGCTGATTGGCTGCAATCCCATTTCTAAGCAACCTATGAGTGAGCTCTGAAGCACTGAACGTCCTCCGATCAGGAAACCGATCCAGTCTAGTATACTCACACGCCTTTCAAAATGAACGGAACTATTTTGCCAACGCCATATTATGCCAGTCCGATGATGGCTTGTGTTAAGTTTCTCACTGAAGAGGTAGCTCACTTGATAATGCTGAATGAAAAAGAAAACAGCATCCCAATTTCGGAAGCATTGAGGATTCCTATTGCTTTCTGCGGCTACAGTGCAAGATGGAAGCTTTTTAGTTTCAACAAAACGTAGCAGACAAGCTCGAGTACTACTGTCGGTATCAGATTGACCTACACATAGCGTCGATCTAAACCTTTTCAAAACCTGCGAAGCAAGTAGTAAATGGAAATTTGCAAAATATCCAAAGGTATTCTTATCCCAATGGTGGTATTATCACCCATCACGACTTTCCATTTCTAGTTATCCTCGTCCCGTTTTCTGCATTCTTTGTGCCTTCGAGTGGTATATGTGTTCTAAATTCAAGAAGACTGACAAACATTGGTGTCTTCAACGTCCACACTCTCCAGTAGGTTGGTCAGCGAGCTCCTCCGCCTAGTACTCTCTGAAGTATGCAGGTTGATGTGTGCTATGTTTTGGAGACGGGGGTCCATGACATTTTTGCCATTATCCACTTAGCCTCACTTCTAGATAACTGTCGAAGCAACTGCTTCCCTCTTGGGGTGTTTGTTGATGTTAACGATAATTATCGTGGTCAAAATGGAGTGAGGCTCGCGTTGAGTTCCAGAGAAGAGCAATGTTTGCTCGATTGGATCACAGTGAACAGAAACATGTACGCTGTTAAACTCAATATATCGGTTATAATTAGTTGACGAAAATCAGAAAAGCACTGTATACTTATTATGCCGACGTACAGCCCATTTATAAAGTTGTTCGGACGCAACCAAAGATGCATTCTACGGTACCCTTGTTGAATCTCTGAGGCAGACTAAACACTCAGACATCATCATGCTAGCGCACGATTTTAATCCTCAGCACGGCCGTCTTTCTCCAGAACAAAAACAGGTGGGAGGTATATTAGTTGTCCGGGCATAACGCGCAGACAGTGGCGAGATACTGCTGTAGTAATGCGCATCCCAGGGTCTGTATATTTTGAGCACCGCATTCCAACACAGAAAAGAGCACTATGTTACTTAGAGACCTCCGTGTGCTTCTCAGCCGTGGACACAGCTGTATCATATACCAGTTAGTTACGGGTGGCGTCATTCTGTTAAGGACTGTCGTGCCTTTTGGACCAACCATCTGGACTCAAACAATGCTGGTGTGAGTGCCCGTTTTGTTTTGTAGTTTGCCCAGAGGACGTATGCTCGTAAATACAAGGTGCTTAACTGGCATTCGAGCGATGAAGATGTAGAGAACGCTTACCAGGAGGCATTGATGAACAAGTTGCCCAGTTCGAGTTAGATGAAGGATCCCAACGAATACTGGAAAAAAGTCACCGAAGCTATGAAACATGCTGTGAACAGGTATGTTCAGAAGCAGCTGCTCAGTTTCGACAGTGCTGAATTTCCGTCACGTCGATAAACCTCATGAACCAGCGTCGCTCAATCCCACCTGGTTCTGAATATTGTGACGACCGTCGAGAACTTAAACACGAACTGACTGAAAGCTTGCGCAAAGGCCGTGAGTACCACCTAGTCGAACAGTCGAAAGAGAAGGAACGAGCTTTTTTATCTGGGACTAGCAGAAGGCTTTTTTCCTGATCCTTGACTGTACTGGCATTCAAGTAGGTGTGAGATCATATGTGAAAAAGTTGGTCTACTTATCACCGGTCAATCACTCCGACTTGACAGGTGGGCTAAACATTTTGAAGAGCAGTTCAGCTGGCCTCAACCAGATCCTGTGGACGAAGGGACTCGATTGGTCAGTTATTGTATCCCAGACGGTCCTCTGTCGGAAGCAGAAGTGGTCCTGCAACTCAAGTTATTGAAGCGTGACAAGGCTGCTAAACCAGATCCTTATCGCCGTCTTTTCAAGGATGGTGGGGAGGTATTGATATTAGGGCTGAGAAAACTGCTCTGAACTGTTTGGGAAATTGTATAGATATATATCGATTGATGCTTAAATACATTAATTGCTGTTTTCGAAAATGAGACTCAATCTCTACGTAACAACCACAGTCATCAGTGTGGTCTATGTTGCGCTTATTTGTACTCACTGGTTTCATCCTTCGTCGGCCTAGAGAATGTCAGGTGCGTGAAAAACAGGCCGGATTCCGATCTGGTCGGAAGTGCGTTGACCAAATTTTTACCTCACGACGGATCTTGGAACGTCGACACTCTTACAGGCAGCCGATGATTGTGTTTATTGGACTTAAGGGCTGCTTTTGAGTTAATTGCTCGTAACGTCTTCTAAAGCCATTTCTTCTGCAAATCCGTTGATATCACTGTGTGTTCATTCTGCAAGTAGGATGAGAGTTTATGGACAGCTATCTCGGGCGTTCGTCACCTTTGGTGGTGTCCGTCAAGCGTATTCGATACTCCCTTTTCTGTTCATTTTTGTCATGGAAATTGCGCTGGAAGGACCCGGTGAGCTTGGTGTTGAGCTGCTTTTCGGTATGATGCTGACCGACGTGGAGTATGCGAATGTACTGGCCCACTTAATCTCGCCGCTGAAGACACGCGGACTGTGGTGAATGAGGCGACTGACTAGCTAGTCTATGTGGAATGCGCTCCACACATTCATAGTGCAAAGTGATGTTTCAAGATTGGGGCATTTCTACTCCTACTTTTTTTATTGCAGGCAATACACTTGGGACTGTGATCACCTTCACATAATTGAGTTGCACTACCTCCCCAGTCTGTAATATTGTTGAGAAAATATTAACAAAGATAGCAAAGGCACGAGGTGTCTTTGGCAGTCTTACCCATCTGTAGAGTCAAAAAGACCTCCAGGTATTGTTGAATGGGTGCGTTCTGCTTTGTTCTGTGGTTCGGAAACGTGACCTGTTTGAAGCGATGGTTTGAGAAAAATTGCCGTGTTTGACGATTGCTATATCCACTAGTCGGCCCACATTAAATGGACTGACCGCGTGAGCAACTGCTTTATTCGCTGGCGCGTATTCCGACACGTTCGAGATGCGCGAAAAATGGGTCAACTAGTCACATTTCACGGCCTACGAGGATTAACTCACGTACTTCGTATGCCAGCTTAGTTTTTGCAGTACCGAGCGTTTCTATACTGAGACCATCAACAGTTGAGTAAAACCGTGTGGTGGTCAAGCACTGACGTGATCAGGAAATATGGAGATCCTTACTGCTCAATTGAATAAAGTGGGTGGGTGTCGCCTGAGGGGCTGATGTCCTCATGATCACTCAGATCGTTGGCTAGAAGTTCTGTCCGAGAGGGCAGTGTGTTGCAGTCAATGGTGTACCTGCCTCCATAGTAGATCGGTTTTTTCCGCTTAGTCTTTTATTATTATTGTTATTATTATTATTATAATCTGGGTTGGCAGCAGCCCGAGCCACAGTACCTTTTGGTCAAGTTCATGACTATTATAAAGTTGATTATATTAGAGTGTAGATGAAGTTCTCAGCGTGGCAGATGAGTTTATGAACGAAAAGTAACGAAGGATTTAGTAATGCGACTGTTTACTGTTATGTGGAGAAAATGATTCAAGTACTGGGCGGCCAAAGCCCAGCGATGTTAAGTAATTGGCGGACAAAAATGCACTCAACGCGCTATTCGACTGTGGCTGCAATTCACAATGAAATCTCCCTCGTGTTCATTGGTGCTTCTAACGTACAATTTCATTATCATACTAAAACAAACGCGGAATGGGACAATGGCTGGGAGAGTTTTTGAAAGTAATTGATTAAGATGAGTTGTTGACAAAAACCCGGATGGGACCTCGTGGGGCTTTGTTCTGCACGCATAACGGTACATTAAGGTGAGACTTTCTGTAGAAGAGCGGTAGAAAGTAGACCATGAAATTATGTATTAGCAGTCAACGGAAGTGTTTTTAACTTTGAAATAGGATTGGAAAATATAATGTTTCCTTTAGGTTTACAAACTATGATGGAAAATGTTATCGTTCAATAAGACCAATTATTATTTTTTATTCTGTTTCGTTTTTGCCGACTGCTGACAGTTCTTCAATGTTTAGCTGTTAAAAACATTCTGTTATCTTGATTTTTATGCATTTACGCAATAACTGTTTTTTCAAGTTAAAACTCGAGCACGTTTTACCAAAGGTATACGTTGCCTTGTAGGCTGTTTTGCGCACTGTACAAAGCTGTGGAAATGCCCTAATTTTCTATATAGTCGTGTGAGCAGTCTTTCTTAATGCCAGTTAATTAATACTGTTCCATAGGTTGTTTGGACTCTGTAGGTCTTAACTCGTTCCCTTTTAATCGCAATCTATCTGCCGGTATGATAAACACCATTTGGAGGTACAGTTTTTTTAAAGAGGTGCAGTTAACATTTTATTGTTTGGAGCGTTCTGGAATTTAAAGTATTTTTATACTACGTCGAATCTCTTATTAACAATATTCTGATAATCTTTGTTGAATCTTGGAAATATGGGGATAGTAGATGACTAACGTGATTGCATTTAAGTGCTTTTGAGTTTTCTGTAACCGAGCAATTCCACTATGTTGAGTTGGCTTTGATGACCATTATTGAAGCCTGTGAAGTCCAGCTTTGAAATGATGGCTAATTTCATTATCCCTTTTCAAAGAAAGGTATGGCCTTGGAGTCTGTTAGCTACCATACAAACCTGCAAACTATTTTGGGGGAGAGAAACAGAGTAGATGGGGTGAAATGTAATTTGTGGAAATTTCTATTTCTATTTATAGATTCAGGATCAATGCAGATTAACAGCTGAATCTTATACATGCGATCAATCCGTATTCATGGAACAGATTCCTTATTTCGTTATCACCCATGGTTAGTACATTTTCCTTACCCTATCGACAAACAAAAACAACACCACTGACTCAATTGGCTATTCTCCACACAGATTGGATGGTCCACAAGCTTGTTAGCTAACAGAAGAACACACTTACATCTTCTAACCTATCACAGACTACTTGCTTTTCATGATAAGAAAATGGGTGGTTTGCATAGAGTGCACAATACTATGTATTACCCGTTACATCGTTAACCGTTTTTAGTTTCGTTTGTTTAAAACCGTGTCTGCCTCGAACTTTCAGATTAGCTATTTCCACATTTCAACGAAACGATAGTACTGTGGGGTTCACATGTTATACGCCTTTTTATATAGTTCATCATTTTTCATTGATTCCTCCATTATCGAACTTTGCAACTGCTATTCTCCCTACTCATTTAATCTGTGAACATCAATTCACACACAATTCTTCATTTGCTGCTTTTAACCTCAGTGACACGTTCTCATTGCATATGTCCCTCACTGCTTTGTCCATTTGTTTTTCATGTTTCCACTGGCGGTTTCAAACTTTATTCGATCTGTTTTTTGTTTATGAATTTAGGGATATTATATATTATGCGAATCCCACCATTTTATGTTCGTAAACCTTGCTAACCACACGTATGCACACGCATGCGCAGTATCACTTCACACACTCATAACTGGTTGACCTACATTGAAGTCGTTGCGTGTTTCAGCCAGTCTGCATGGCGACTGCAAATGTGTGTTTCTTGTACAACCGTGCTTTATCTTGTTAAATCTAACCAATCCTGATGAAGTTTGCCTGATTGTTTGTCCGTGAGTCTCAGGTCTATCCCTCTCTCTCTCTCCGCTTGTGTTTGTGTTTGTTGTGGAAAAGATGAGCAAAGTTTAGGGCCGAACACAGCGAATCTGTTCATTGGACACAGTAATTTTGCTCGATTCATCATTGATTCTTTTCTGAGTGGGTTTTTTTCACTTAGACAGTAATGAGCAAAACTTCATGCTTACCTTTCTACTGATTTTGTTTAGTATGCATTATCTAATAATCTCGTGTTCGATTGTTTCCGAAAATCGTTTGTTTGTTTAGCAGGAAGTTTCGAAAATTTCCGTCGTCTGAGATATTCGGCGTAATCTCTATTATGAGGAATTGAAGGTACAGAATGAATTGCACTAGTTGGCACTGCTACTCTTGATGGTTTCACCTAAAAATCGATCATTAATCACTGCATTAAGTTTTTTTCCTGTTAGCCTTCAGTTTTATCCGACTGAAAAACCAGGTGTTCTATGTTATGACTCAGAAATACGTTTGCTTGATGACAACGATGATGCCTGTTTTAACAAGTTTTCTTTTTTTGTTTGAGATTTCATTCGAGCGATCTACCAATCCAGATATTCTTAAATCAAGAAATCATCAGCCGTGTAGGTACAACATTGTTATGGATACTCAAGAGTCGACTGCAAACTCTTCATTATAGTATTCACTCTTTTATACTACTAACTGACGTGACTAGATCAGTCCAATCCCATTCTACCAGTGATGTGTTTTTACTAGTTAACCTTTTCGGTGACTTTAGTGACTTTACCAGATGAAGTGGATGGTCCTGGAAGGTGTTTACCGAGTTTTTATATAGAGATTTCACCGTGCTGCTCAGAGTGTTAACATCGTTATTTGCAACGCTCAGACGTCAGAGGTCAGTCTTGTTTTCTTCTAGTCTAACTGCCTTTAATTTGGCGTACATATGCGGGATGAGTGTCTACCGAGTCGTACTGCATCAGAAACCATTTTATCGTACATATAACGTTTTGTGAGAGGATATCGGTCATTCGTCCAATCACCGTTTTCTCATTCAATCTCACCTATCATTTTTGTTAGTCCATCTGACTCGTTTCAATGGACTCAACATGGTGACTTTGTGCGTCGGGTACATTTTGACGGTCAGCTGGAATTTGAAAGACTAATTTATCGGTCGTAGGTTGACCATGTACGGGTGAATAGGACAATGCGCTTGTCCAGGCTACGGGATAGGCGTTCCAATATGATGTTAAAAAGAATTTGACGATGTCCATTTAGTGAACTGTGATGGGCGGCCCAAATTTAATTGGTTTTATGGAAACCTAGTATAACAGGGTTAACTCAAAGTTATCTGGTCTAAACTATCGAATGATGATAATGGGTCCTGGCGACGGTTTTGAAGTCCCCGCAACAGTAACTGTTCATCTTGACGTGTTCGATCACCTGGTGTTAATTTCGTCAATGCTTTGCAGAAACAAACTACTGTTTACAGTGCCACAAATTTTCAAGGATTATCATGTTTGTGAATAAGGTTTTTGAAGTTATGTGGGCAGCTAACACATGACTATATCGTAGAGATTCTCTGCAACACGAGGTGAAGAGTCAGAATTACACCAATTTTAGGAACGTAGGCGCACATTGTTTGCCGCATAATATTACTGATTGCATCATCATTGAGTTGTCCAGTAGCATACGGTATTCGATATATGGCAGTCGATTGGGTTGTGGTATATGTGATGTGCTGGCCAACGTGACAACCGATTAGATGAGGAACTGTTTGCGGAGGTTAGTTAGATGAGTTGAGATGCCAATATACTGTTCACGCTTAGTTCAAACTCATCAGTCGATGCTAAACGCCTTTGCGTTTCTCTCATCTATTGGGGCTGGGCGTTGGAGATCATTTTTCGGTCAGGGTCGTGTACACTTTCCCAGTCGGCCGGACGGAGCGATGCGTTAAACAGAAATCAACCGGAAGCGGTTTTAATTGTTTTGACCAGACCGAACCCGTTTAGTTGAATAGTCGTGATACACTTCATAACAGGCTCATACTGCATTTTTGCCCTCATTTTGGAGGTTTTCTTATCGGTTTTCACCCACTGAGCATCAGCATTAGCTTAGTGCCTTCGTTTTTATTCAATCTTCATCATTTATACCTAACGTTGCTGATCCAATAAACTTATGTAGAACGAGGACATATGCACTAGGCTTGTTTTAAGCCATAGGTTGATTGATCAGAACGCATAGGAGATAAACAAATACATGGTAATAAACACTGTAGTCTGGCAAACCTGCCCGGCTTAGATCAGAGCTGCTGTCAATAATCTGGACATTAAAACAACCGAAACAGCCAGGCTGCTGATTTGGAAACAGTTGTTAGTGACGGAATCTTCCTTTGTTG
The DNA here is from genome assembly GCA_013368495.1 of Paragonimus heterotremus. NCBI lineage: Eukaryota > Metazoa > Platyhelminthes > Trematoda > Plagiorchiida > Troglotrematidae > Paragonimus > Paragonimus heterotremus. The sequence continues at coordinate 195,187 of LUCH01000343.1, read as the reverse complement.
AAATGCCAGTGATTGAAACTGATAACAAATGTCCACACAAGTACTCTCATGAGTTAAAATACGTTAGTGGTAGGTTCGAAAGTGATCACGGATTGTATAATGTGGAACCGGCGTTACTATCCTTAGGTGTTCACTATCAAATTTGTACCTCACCGATGCACACGTAGTCTTTGTTTAGATTACACGAACTTGGTGGCTGCAACATGTAGGTACAGATCTCTTGTGTACTAAACTGTTGAACCGATGAACATTGGTTGAAACGGAAATGCCATTTTTTTGTTTTGTCCTGTATTTATCTTATTGGTCAACTACCATGAAGTTATTTTTTGAAAATCTTATCTTAGTCTTACAGTTAACTATTTCATACATTGTCTGTTATAAATTCAATTTTTATGTCGTTCGGTTGCTTTTGTTTCACTCTTGGTTACAAACTTACTTATGGTGCTCAATTCGCTCATGTATCTCTTCACGTGAAGTGTACCTACGTTTACCTCGCAGTAATTTGTCTCCACTTCACCTCATATAACAGAATTGCTTATAGGCTCATCACTAATTTGTTCTGTTAGCTTAATAAACTGTTTCTTAAAACAGATCTCTCAACTGCATAAGATGACCAATCAGAATTCCCGATGTGCATAGGCTGGTACAAAAACCGGCTGAATGTTTCACCATCTCGTTCGTTATCGTTATTAGTAACCATTGTAAAACAGTGACTATTAGGAATAGCCACACAATCCGTTTTGGTCACTGTTTATCTCCCGATCCGTCCAACAGTGTTGTTGTGGGGGTATCTGCTAACTTATCCCGGACTTACACAGAGTGAACTGAACAGTTTGTCTATTGTTACCATCTGAAAGATGGTAAGTATGATCAGAAACTGCGAACGCAGTAGTGGTGGATGGGGGAATCGTTTCAGATCGAGCCAGACAGACTATATCACATCTGACAGATGGGTTTTCAGCTTTCTGTTCTCTTCCGGTAAACTCAAAACATTAGTTCTATATTTCTATGAAGACAGGGCGAACAAAAACATGGGGATAGGACGCCTTAAGTCATACGATCAATGGTTTTGAATTTATTACCAAGTATTTATTCGTGAAAAAGCTATCGGGACATATGAGGGGCACTTACGTCCGTTAGTTTGAACGTGTATGCAAACTGAATAAAATATGTCAGAAGTGTATATATAAACATGTAAATCTACTATTGGTACATGTTGTTACGTGTGTTTGTGCGCTTCTTCATCTACACATCTGATTCTTACTATTCAGATGGCATTGTCATTTGTGCTATGTCTCAAAACCATGGCTAAAAACAGTATTTGAAACAGGATCATCTATTGCAAACAACAAAGCGCTGAACAGTTATCCCACAATTATTTGGAACTCTGTATCATTAACGAAAATTGCGTAAATGGCTTGTTGATGTGAACCCACGTTCTATTGTTCCGATTACGAGCATACCTGTTGGTGCCATGATTGTGTCCAATCTCTGTACTGTTTGGCTACAGTTGGTTGCGTTTTTCGATTAGATACCCAAACCATTGTGATTAAACACCTTCAGCTCAGGTTCTTAATCAGAAACGGCATTCATTTACTTACTATTTGAGTAAATATTGAGTTCAGATGTGAACAACATTTCTGCTTCAAAACCTGTGAAATTTAGAACAAACAATTCCACTAAAAATTGACAAAGCAAGTGGTTGTTACCAATTCGAAACCTCCTGGCGACTTACGATAGTTGCACACTGCAGCCTTACATTCCATGAAGGATTGATGCTGTTGTTTTGTTCTCATGAAGTTTTACGTCTACATGAGGTGTCATGGAAGTCATGTGGTTCCTCTTTTTTCATGTTACGTGTGAATGCGTTAGAGCCGAACCTACCAACACATTTAAATAAATAGTTTTTATTCTTTCTGGTGGAGTCGGCAAAGCCTATTAGACTGCTGTCGAGTAGGCCAACTTGTTGCACATGCGACTGTGGATCGCAGTGAATTCACTTCCATATGTGATCACGGCTTCATAGTTCTTCAACACTTTGTGAAGGTGAACCAGCAATACTCAGGACTCTGGCTAGCTGGTTGATTTTTGCTGTTGTCAAGGTTTATGGTCAGAACGGTCGTCCTCACAAAACTCTGGCGCTCGGGTTGTCTCAAGATTGTCACCGTTTGGTGAACCGTGGCAACAGTGATAGATGACTCAAACCTCCCCTATTACAGTTTGTAGTAACTGCTGTGTTCGAATATCCTGATTGTTGAAAAACTGGTACACGGACATTTTGATCTCAGTAGAAATTATGCTAGAGAAACTCTCAGTGACCTATCCCATGATGAAAACCTGTATCAGAAAATTCCTCAGGACTTCAAAGACGACAAACACAATACATTCTGTTTGTTAGATATGGGCGTGTGCTAAGGGTTCATAATCATCAACAGTTGGAAAACGGCCCCGAAGAATCCAAGCGCAAAATATCGTCCTAGGGAAAGATAATAGCAAGCTCATTTCACCGAGATGAAAAATATCTGGATGAAGGCCAGATTGTAAACTCTCCTCGGTGTACTGAAATGTGTCCGCGAAAACTTCTGTCCTCGATAGTGGTCATTCCGAGACGATATTTCGTCACATTTTCATGTACCATGACAAAACTACCTCGCACAATGGATGCTAATCCATTGTGAAGCCACTTAAATCAAACAAGTGCCCTGTTCGCCTGAGCTCCTTAGTTGTGATTTCATTCTTTCCAAAAATTGGATGTGCACGGAAAAGTTGAGTCCACTTTTCCTGCAATATGTTCAGTCCGAACTTGCCAAGCTTGGAAAACGTCATTTTGAGGGGTCGTTTGGAGTTTGGGTTCGTAACTTTAGAAACCGTCTTGGAACTGGTCGTGAATATGTCAAGGTTGAATAAAATGGCAATGATTAATGAGCACGAATGTTAGACTATTTTCACTTTTAAGACTAACATCGCACATACGGTTTGCTAGGTAGCGCATGAGAACACCTCAGTTTGACTTCCTCCTTGTGATTGCATCCACGTGTTTGGTCGCCAACATGTTTCCGCTCACCCTATTCCGGTGGTTACTTGCGAAGTGGGGAGTTTAGTAAGCACAGGTCTGAGCCTTTTGAAAACGTGCTCGTTCACAATAAGCACACACCTTCGAGCTTTATTCCCCTTGCAGTTTCCGATGAAACATCACTAATCAAAACTTCAGAGCTACCGAATTGTCACAAAATGCAACATTCTCACGAAATCGGACACTTCTATTTTCCATTTTCTTTTGGTGTAACCGAAAAAGTTACAGATTTATTACGTTTCTTTTTGTTTATCGGACTTGCTGCAATAAATACGCACCTGTTTGTGTGCAGGGAGTTTACTTTGAACAACTTTGTGAATGCCACTCAAAGAGGGGCCACCCATATGCAAACATTTTGCGTTCAACTGACAAATGCTTATCTACTTCAAACGATTGGATTTTAAATGATCATTTTTACTTGTCATTTCATAGATTGAATACCAGACACAAAGTATTGCGTTCTCTGAGCTCGGGTAAGCATTCCTCCTGATTCAGCTGAAGGCAGGCCATCAGCTCGACCTTCGATCCTATATGTACTTCCAGTTCTGATGTGATAACTTAAGGGAGGCACAGAGTGTGATCAAATGTTATCTTTATTTGGTTGGTGCTGTAGATACTTGTTTTTAATTTCATCATAACTTCTCCTTTAGGTTGTCATTGTAAAGTGTTTATTTTTAACTTTACATCGGTGAGTGTAAAGTTAATATACTGCGCTGGTAATTTCGTGGAACTGTTATTTTGAACGCCTTATCATCAACACTTTTGGGGTTGTTTGTACTCATGAATGTTCACCGTTATCAACTTCGCTATGTATAAAATTTTCCACCCGATAACTGATCAACTACTCGTGATTAATCTTCTAAGTAAATTGTCATTCATTATTATCGGTGTGGTTAACGGTTGCTGATTTAAATGGCAGCCGATCTTGGATGAGAAATACTGGTTAACTCTAGAACATCCACAGGAGCATTTCGAGGATATTTTTCTTTTGTGGAGCAGAAAATGTTGGTCTGATCTTATCGTTCTCGGTTTTGGCTGTTTTTTTGTTATGCTGTTTACTGTGATACTTTGGAAGCAGTCCTAATGGAAATAATAAAGTACACGAAGTTGCGTTTGTACTAAGATTATTCGCTTGAACGAAAAATTTGATAGTTCCATCAACTGTTTCGAGAGATCTGTTTCAAACAAACTTTCATCGGTCCTCAGCTGAGATACACATTGATAATAACATCCGGGCCCAGGTGCACCTAATGTGAGAGCAGGTTGACAAGCGTATTTCTTTTCATCTCGGGTTTGAGCCTGTAACTTACCGATCTAATCGGAAGAAGGTGTAGATTAAATCCTACTTGTCAATGAAACATGTCTGAGGTTTTTGTATCTGGTTGTAGGCATACTTCTAAGTTTAAGTTTTCACTGACTATGGATAAACTTTTGACGATACTGAAAGCAGATCCATATTGGTAGCACGAATTCAGTACAAACACGGTGAATACAACATTCACTGCTGATCAAACCTTGACAACAAATCGGAGTATATGTAGAACTTATTGCTATGCTGATTACGGTCACTCGATGTGTATTGTGAATTATTGTGTTTTATTATGCGGTAGAATGTCAACGGTTAGCAACATGTATGGTAAAGACTCGAGTTGAGTCATTATTGGGGGCTGTAAACTTACCATAAAGAAGACTATTCTGTGGGCAAAATCTGTAAAGCCTCTTTGAAATGGACAATATTTAATTTATTCCTGAATGTCCGCTTCGCCTGAAAAACATGAATATGTTTTCGTGCAGTGGGTCCTAAGTCGGTAGAAGTTGTTAATTTGAAGCTTCGTAGAGTCTACGAAATAATGCGTTTACCCAACAACATAGCATCCAAACCAGAAAGAATCCTCCTTTAATTATTTCAAACATTCATCTTACTTCACTTTTCTTAAATCAAGGCTGTTTGTTCACATGTTATTATCTTTTGGTAGCAGAACATTTAGTGAAAGTAAGCCTTGAAAATCCTGGGCTTACAAATATAACCGTCCTCATTCACGTGAGTACTGGTTGACAGGAGAACTTGTTTGTCGAATGGCTTTGCATTTTTTGGTTTTGGATTTTGTGTATTACATAATTTATCCGATCGATACTGTTCAAGCAATGTAAAGTTGGCTGGAAGTGTGTCTAAGACTTGTCAAATGTCCAGTGGTCTGGGTGAACAATGCATTCAATGAAGTCAGTCTGCACTGATTACTTTCCCGGAGCGCGAAAGTGTTACGACACAACGTCTTTTGTGGTCCGCGTTCGCAATCCTGCATCTCATGATGGTCGATTTCCTCATTGTCTGAGCTCGGCAGAGAAAGCTAGCCAAAACGATTTTCTACTGGTCAAAGCTGAGTATTTTTATTTTGTTGTTCTCACTAAAGACCGCTAACCTGGTAGTGATTTACTAATAAAAAAAATTACAGGATATGTAGAAAAACTCCACATTAATCGTCTCACTCTCGGTCGCCAGTTGGGAATTGCTACTGCTCATCTGGAAACCTTTCCATATAAGCTGGCAGTCACACATATTTTGTTGTCCGGACACTGAGGACTTTAATTATTTTTACCACGCGTGCTACTGTGTTCCCTCTATGCCATACTGTTCACTAACGCTGTCAAGTAGACCGTAACAATTTGAGGATGAGATGACGTTAGTTCTTAACTTAAATGTTTGTGTTACAATGTACGGGATTTATTCGTGTTTTGTTTTCACATTTTATCTGATCTTTACTTATAAGTAATCAAAGGACAGCTAAGGGGTTCACGGTACTGTAAATGAATTAGCCTTCAGTGACTTATCGTAGGACTAATTACAGTCTGTCAGAAATTCGATCGTTCATATTACTAGCAAAGTGGTGAGGTTATGAGGTCAGACATGTCAGTGTCATGCTACAGCTGAGTCATCACTTGAGCACAGTGTTCACTTTGTTTGAACGCACTCACTAAAATGATGTGTACAACAACAGCCATAACTTTAAGAATAATCACCAAAATGAGCGAAAAAATTATCCAATATTGATTATAGACTGTAGTCTTGATAACAACTAAAAAGTCATTATCTCTGCAGGTTACTCTAAAAGCTGGCGGTGAGATTGGCGCAACTAGTTTATTATAGTGTTTTTATTCCCACTTCTAAATCAAACTGACTGTTCTTGCGGCGTTCGACAACAAATGTTAAACTTTGGTGACAGTGTATTCAGCAAAACTCAAGCTCAAAGCGGAGAAGTCATAAACATACAGTCTAGGAATACTGAAGAATTTGGAGCACAGTTTTACTGAATTCAGCTGAGTTAACAGCCAAGTTGCTTTAATGTCGATTCGCTCGGTCGTGGTAGTAGTGACATGCTTGACGAAGTCTGCACGATCACTTTCCTACATATCAGTAAATGAAATTTCACAATAAGCTAATGTCCGCCTTCGGTTTGGTAGACGGGTTAATCTCACTGCAACTGTACTAAAGTTTGGCCCAAATGACTGGGCTTTCTAGTGTGCAGTTGTGTTTTATCTCACTCCGAACTCTGAATCAGAAGCCAAATTCACATCGTGGTGATCCGGCCAGATGCCGTCCTTGATTGGTTCTCTCACGTAGTAAAAATTAGCTGTTGTTGGGCTACACTCAACTGCTGGTTTACTGCTCATAGATTTATGCTGCCGTACGAGTATTTGAGGAGCTTGTTCACCACTGGTAACTGGTATTAACTGCGCATGACAGGTCATACGCTGAGGTACTACTGGTCCGATGATGTACACATATATAACAGTGCATTTCTGTATTGTATTTCGAAGCTGGAGTTTAGATTGATCAGCCGTAAATGAGCTCTTTTCTATATAGGTTTTAGTAGAGTTGATTGTCCTTAATTGCTCGTTGATTTGAATCATTAGTTTCTCACTATTGATGCATGATCGGCCAGACTTACATGAACTAAGTCCATATTGGTAGGTGGACGTTCATGCAACATTGACACCAACGGAGCATATTGTGAATGTTTATGACAACACCTTCATGACATCCTCATCAAATGTTTGTTTCTGCCTGGCGTATGTAAGCTAATTAGTGGCTGTGCGTATAAATTGTCTATCACTTTCTTTCTTGAGCTGATCGTCTGTGAGCACGTGATGAAATCTGCGTCGATAGACTATGTGGACGAACAACGACGAATGATAACCTAAATGCCAAGCTCGGCAGACATACCGATATCAAAACTCTCAACCCGAACTACGAACAACACCACCACTGTTTACAACTATCCGAAATGACAAAAAACTTTACATGATTTATATTAGGGCCACCAGAAATATGGTCTGGTGAGAACTGTGTGTATGATTGGCCGCCCATTTAGGATTAGCCAGTTGATAATGTGTGTAATGCATTTTTCCGTAGGAATTAACACAATGTACCATACTGAAGTTGGTTTTGGACGTATATATATATACTCTGTTTATGTCTACACTTGCATATATCGGTAAACGCGTGAAAGTTCCGGTACGCGTGCATTCTGTCTGTCATCTCTTCGCCTCAATCAGCTTGGATACCATCAATGCAATATCCCCACTAACTACACTCTGCCTACTCACGCTGTTCACGATCGGTGTTCTATTATAATTACTGCCCCATCTATCCTCGTTTTTGTATATCTAATGCCTAAATGTTGGTCAGTCTTGTCTTATGCGGTTGAATACTATTTTACGGGAATATTTCATTTTCATTTTTAAAAGTTTAAGAGCTCAAATCATCCCTTCGCCTCTGTACCTGATTCACACGCACCAGCTCACACGTCCTGTTGCCTTATTCCCTCATGTTTACACAAAATACTCTATGTATTGGTGAAACGGAAGTAATAAACATTGAAAATTGTCCGCGTAGGCCAATCCATATAACATCGGCTACGTACGCGTATATGCATATGTGCAATTTCAAGTTTGTATTTGGTAAGGCTATTTTTCAAACATACGTTAATAAATCTTCCAACCTCGCTTATCTGACTTTTGTCATCTGTTTACCTCCCACAACATAGCCCAGCGTCTCTCCGTCAACTACTTTGCCCCCACTTCCTCTCGAGACTGAGCAACAGCGTGACTCGTCTGCGATCAAACACTCTGCTAGTAGCCCTGAACAGGGGTCATTCTACCTACACTCCTCTCAAGACTCTACAAAGAAATCCTGAGTTCGGGCCTACCTCTCATACCAACCTGTCCAAATTCCGGTCGTTTCCTAATGCCTGATTCTTTTGGGTGAGGTATACTTGTTTTTCTGCTATGTTTCTTGCCTCAACATTGGCTACTGCGGTCTTACCATACTACACATTATGACTATTCCACACTGTACACATACAAGATATCTGTTTTTTAGAAGTCAGCAGAACGAGTTATAAACCGCTGGTCTCACGACTACCAGCTAACCTGTGGACTGGTAATTTAATCTGTTTGGATCTCACCTAAACCCCATACGTAGAGGACCAGAACCCGTGATTTGTGGACAGATTTCTTAGTGGTAGTTCATGCACCTATCTGACAGACCACAGACTTACTGTAACTGAGGCCGCCAGAAAGTATGTGATATACTCAGTGATTGGTTTTAGCCGAATAGCAGCAGCCGAGAAAAGCAGAAATTGATTTATGTTAACACTTTGAAATGTACACATCCATTCGAAGTTAAGTTGTTTACAAAACGTTCCGCTGAGCAGCGTCAATACTGGAAAATCATTAGTGAGAAACTTTCAGTGTGTTTTAAAAGTTCGTACCTCGTTAACGATAGTGACTAAATAGTAGATCAATCTGTCGAGATTTTTTTTCGTCATAAAGCTGCTGCGATTTCTTTAAAATACAACCTCAATATGATTTCATGACCGAATGAGTTCTTTGTTCAACTGTAGGTTACCTGATATATTAATCCTAGTCAGTACTCTTAAATGCGGACTATTTCGAAATTAGTTCATTAGACTGTGCTACTTCATTGATGCAGTCCAGCTTTCTGCAATACAGTGTTACAAAATGCAAACAATGTACACAATCCAATATTTTTTTCAAAAGGTGCCAGAATTTAACGACATTAGAGTAAACTTCGGTGTCTAGTGTGCATCCGATATTTTTAAAAAAGATACAGCGATACCAAAACAAAAAATAACAGCTAATGGCATTTTTCAGTAGTGAAAGTTCAGGGAATTGGGTTGTTTCAAAATTAAACACCACCCACAACTGACAGCAGTGCTCGCATTCAAATAAGCGTTTTGGCTCGCCCACTTTGAAAAAAGTAGTGGACCAGATTCCCGACTTTATTAGAGCGCATCAGTAGTGCATATCCTTGACCGGATCAGAGTTTAAACTCTGACCCTCGTGCTTGTGAGACTAGCATGCTAACTCCAAAGCTAGCAACCTCGCAATAAGAATGGCGGAATAATCAAATCCAAGCGCTCAACCACAAACTTATACGAAAACCTTGTATGAATACCATTTTTATAGATTACTGAACTGAACACAGCTTGTCCTCGAACTATCAAAAGATTCAGTTGTTAGGCTTGTGAAACATGCCTTGAATACGATTGGTGTGAAAGTAACAAACAGTGTGTAGGATTAGATGAACCTTTTCATTAGTGATCAGACCTTAATACCTCAGGCCATGGACCGATCCCCTTCCTTTTCCACTTATTAGGTCCCGATCAAATTTTGAACACGATTCTACTAGTGTTGCCTAATGTTCTTCTCTAATCAGTTTCGACTGGTTAGATCTAGATACAGTTAGTCTGAATAACATCTGCTACAATGTCCTCAGTAGTAACGTATTCAGTTGACTGAACGCAATAAATACTAGTCTGTTATCTGCATATGGTAGTAAACATCCTTCTATTTGTGTTCAGCGTGTCGAATCAAATAGAGTTTTTCCATACCCTATGAATTTGTGCCGTTTCATGCACTTTGACCACCTCCGTCCACGCATGAATGCTGAGTGTTATCTCGGTAGATTTCCCATGGACCTACTAAACAGATCTAACCAATACGTGGGACACTTGGATGGTTCACGTATTCACCATAGTACAATAGTAGGAGACAAGAGGTAGTACTTCTCTGCATAACTCTTAAATAATCTATCTGTTCTCCAGGTTCCTGAAATGTACTTAAAGATACTGTCGAGTTCACCACTGTTCTTTCGTAGCCTACTTCAAATCATTTGCTGCAGTCATGTTTCCGAAATTTAATGACAGTAAACAGGTAAAAATATCGGGATTCAGCTAAACATAATACAGTGGATGGTTAGATGGTTCGAAGATAAGGTGGTAGGAAATACGGGTCAGCACATATTGTTTAACCACACAGTGCCTTTTTTTATACCTTTTTCAGTTTGGACTGCCTCGAGGTCGATTTAGGGTGTAGTGCAACTAAGCCGCAGCCCACAAGAGTGGGAAATCCCCAATATCTTCACCAGGTTCCTGACGGCACTCTAATTAAACTGTCTGCAGGATTATCAGGGGCAAACCCTTCACATATTCAACTTTTTCGCGTATGACTTTTGTGTGTATGTCATGGGTAGGGCCATAAGTCTTTACTCCTTACGGTCGATATTTAAACACGTGACAGAGAGGAGTTATAATTTCCATGGGCTGATCACTTTGTGGATTATATACAATCGACTGTGAACCTTATTTAGGGACGGTATTCCACTTTGTCCTTTTAGTGCCTGGGGAAAATTGATCCGAGATCAAATTTGGCCCAGTATCCTCTCTGATTGAAAGCCTGCAACAGACTGATGTTCAGAAATACCAAATTGTTTGTTTGACATCATACCGAATGCCCTGTATTCAGTTTCACGTACCAGTCATTCACCTGATGGCACGCAGCGGATAGCCCTAACAATGTAGAACAAAAGAGGTTAGTGCAGCTTGTGGGGGTGTGTCAGCGACTGTGTGCCAATCCTTATGGATGAACCTATGAGACCAGCGATACGTCAACGTGACAGTCAGCGATGAAAAACGCTCCTTTTCGTTATCTGTAAACTCTCTTTTATCAGCCAACCATTATACCGTTTTTTTGACTTTCCATTGATTCTTTTTATGTGGATTTTACCCTCCATCTACAGTGTGTATAGTTCGTTACTCAACCGTCGCAGTAACCAAATAACTTCTGACTGTATACTATATCCTAGCAATCGGTGCACTTCGGTTACCCCCTGCTGTCTGGTTATCTCGAAATCAAAAGGAACGAATAATATCTACTGAGCACTCACAACTTACAGTAACTAGAACGCCTACCGTCTCGACAAACTGTTTTGTTATGTACATGAAACAGTTCTACATTTGTTGTACAGTTGTTGTCGCTGTTTGAAAGTGACCCAGTTGACACATTAATGTCAAGCTGGTTTTAGTTTTAGTTTTACCTGCAGTGACGGAAGCTTTTAGTCACGGTGGAATAAAAAATTCAAGCGTATCTCTATCGGTGACAGATAAAATCACTCCCGATAATGTGCTGATAAATTCCGTAGACGTTCGCTCAATGATCACAGACTTCTTTATACACGGGAAAATGGATTATATTTTTGAGCTCGATGAAACCAGTCGCATTATTTTGGTTCTCCCGAGTGATAAGTTGTGGAAAGGTTTGTCGTAATGTACTGAAAATTTTACCTTCCGTTTTATTGTTTTATGTTCCCGCTAAGAGATGTGGCGGCCATGGAAAATTCATTGGGACCCACCTCAGTAAGTTTTTCATGATAACGACTGAAAAAGAGTTGGCCTTGGACGTAGCAGGTTTGTCATAGCGTATCAAACAAACTATAGTGCAGCGCTTAAACAGTTTTCTCCCCGTTCTGAAAACACTGTAGCAGTTTAAAGCCAATATATGCTTGCCGTTTCTTGACATACTCATAGGTGGGTGGGAAGACGGATTTATTAGAACCGTGGTTTGGCCATTGCACTAACCTTAGTGATTTCACATCGGCCCATCAAAAACGCGCAACATTGAACACAATATTCGCACAAACAGGACGGATTTGTGCACAAGGTGGGCTTGCGGAGGAACTAGATTCGATTACGTCCGTTTCGTCATCTAACAATTGCCCCGAAAGGTTCATAAAAGGGAACATTAGATCAAAACTACTATTCGAACAAGTGGTCACTATGGGAAAAAAGACTTACATGACTTACTTTTAGGAGGTGGTAACAGCATGCATCAGATAACATACAAATTAATGGGTTTGGTTAAAGGATAGTTTAACACAACCAAACTCCACTTATTGGCTGAGACCTAGAAGTCACCTGTGCCTTCAGTCTAAAATGATCAACCTGCACGTGTCACTTCACATGATGTTTACTACCTTATATGTAATCGCGGCAAAAGTTACATAGGCAGAAGCGAGAGATGTTGTATTTTCAGATTGAAGAAACATTTGCCTAAATTGATGCAAAATTCGCTTGAAACACGCAAACAATCGATTTACACAGTTACTAGACACGCCCTGTATACTGACCACGGTATTGACACCGTTTGTTTATTCACGATGTTATTCTAATCCAACATTCTTGCGGTTTGTCCAAGAGGTCGTCATCAACCGACCAGAGCTGGCTCTCTATGTTCAGAAACAGCCATTCTTGAACCTGATCCTGCTCCGTACTTAATGAGTGACTTTTAATTTCTTGCCATTCAAGAGCCTCCGCTGTCCAGTGGTGTAACAGTTCTAGAATTTTGCCTCAATTAATTAGTCAAGGCATATTCAACAAGATTTACCCGGGCAAACAATGTCAAGACGAGATAGTACTTGTGTGAAAGTCCACCGAGTGAGCAGCGACAGTCGAGTGAGTGCAAGGTCCCATCTGCTCCCACTGAGTGATGCTTATTGTTTCTGTCTACGTTTTGTTCAACAATCAAAGTAATGTTTTCGAGAAATCCGTTGCGCGTGTACCATGATCATATCAATGTCAATATCTTCCTAACACGTGTGTGGTAATATGTCATGTGTGATACTAAAAATTGCTTATGGAAATGAATAAACCTTTTCGTTCACAGTGGTGAGTACTTTCATTTGTGACGTATTCTGCAAAAGAGCAATGTTTTCAATCTTATGAGTTTTCTCCCCAACATAAGTCATCGAAAGTGTTTTAGAGCAGTTTAGCTTCCGGTTTTGAGTATTGAAAGTGTTGTGTTGTTGTTGAAACTGTTGAGCTTGAACAGTCATATGACACTTTCAAACTATCAGAAAAGGCACTTAAGTGGTCCAGAGCTACTGTACTAACATGTATCCATTTACCCTGATGATGAGATACTAGAGAGAATCTTGCTTGCTACTTTGTCTAGATTGAAAGTGACACATTTTGTTCGAATTTATCGTTCTTTGTAAATAAAACCTATTTCACCGATTGCTGAGTAGGAATTGCGGTCGTCTCAAGGAGACCTGCAATAACGTTTGTTCTCAAATTTCACAATGTTATGTTCAACTGACCCACTTCTCACGACCGCAACATACTTGAGTTTTGCTCATCAATTACAGGTCATCAGTAAAAAGAGAGCATGCCTGTCACTGGATCGTTGGTAGAGTTCATCCAGCGGTTGCGTTAAGTGGGGCCAGCACTCCACTCACCTCACATTAAGTGTGATTGAATCGTCCAGTCTGAATGCTTGGGTGAACCGTAACAAGAACGAACGAAACGAGTTCATAGTCTCAAGTACGCTTATCTGAAACTCCCATGTCGCCGAGTTAGATTGCGATCAACAAGGTGAGTGGTGAATGGTTGATGGATCGTTTGATTTGCCAGTCCGCTATACACACTAAAAGCGGTTGAGAGTGATAACTAGTCCTTCCAGTATAATAACACAGCTGTCTACAGTTGGTCAACCAGACGGTAGATGAAGAACCAAGTTTATAGGTAAGTGGATAAAATAATTACCGGCAAAGTATTAACATCTGACGGATCTCACTGGTCTCGTTGGTTTGTGGCAGACTATTTGTGAAACATTGGACTACTTTCAATAACCTGTTGAGGACAGAAAGAGAAACTTTTGCTGCATGTTAGCAGTCTCTGCATCCTTACAGTTTATGTGCGTAAGGCACGTAGTTGTTATGTGTATCAGGTGAATGGAGACAGACAACGGCAAAGTGCAAACACAGCCACTTCATGTGGAATGTATGCACGATCACTGCCACCCGATGACTTAACCCGACTAATTTTTCATAGGTCATTGATAAATGGATTGAGAATAACACAACGTTACGAAGAAGTAGTAATACTGTACGTTTCAACCACCTCGGATGGCCTTCTTCAGGAGTGTTTCGATTACAACACTCCTGAAGAGGTCCACCCGAAGTGGTTGAAACGTAGAGGATTACAAGTTGCTCGTAACGTTGTGTTATTTTCAATCCATTTATAAATGACATGTTAAACACGACGCCCAAACTGTTTGACTACATTCGTACTAAATTTGGTGCGGATATCCTACAATCAAATAGGTCACCTCTACAACATTTTAATATGAGTTGCTTTGCTGAAGACGACATAAAATTCGAGTAGCCTATTCATTAAATGAAGACTTGAGCATTACTGAATGTTTCTGCTACGCCAGTGCGTTTACGGCCACTCAATCTACGTTGTCTTTGTAAATGTCACTGCAACTGCAAGTGGACTGTTGCAAAACGTGAGAGATAAAATAGTTAGGTGAACTGTATTTGCAATCATGTACTTCATGTTTTTTTGTTGGTTACTGATACGCGTATCTACGAAACCGTATAGATAATGGCTGGTACGGGCCAATTTATTTTTCAGAACTCATCGAATGATCCCGTCGAATCACAAAAATGGGAGCTAAATCCCGGATTCTGTACAATTTGAATTGGCTGATCATCTTTAGTCATTTTCTTGTGGGATCCAGCAGGCCAATCAGAATGATAATCTCTTAGGAACGTTTGTCCTAACAACCCTTGTTTTGTTCCTAGCTCATTAGACACACTGTTTTACCTGGCTACATCAAACAGGGTTTTGACAGAATCACCTTTATGTACCATCGGAAACATTTACGTGCTGCCTACCGAACTGTCGCGCTTTGATTGCTGCATACTAGATATGATTGTGTATACCTCCTCTCACTCTATGTATATGTTTATCTGATATGTGTAATCTGTATGTTTTACATTTGCAACCAACTGGGTTTGAACAAGCAGTTAACAGATCATTTTTGGATGTAACGGTACTAGATTATGCCTTTTAAGAAGACCTACTACTCGCTAAGGATTCTCCGATTTAACTGATGTACTTCTAGACGTGCTGATTGTACACATATTCTCCCTTGTTGTTTTGTGATTTTGCCTAGCTCTGCAGAACATGACTGTATCCAACCTACATCTGGCATCGTATGACTAGTGTCAATGGCGACCATATGGTGTAGCCTGACTCTAATCACAGAATCTCTTCGGTTGAAATATCTCCTCCAGGTGCAGCCAGGAACTGCATACTAATTAATAAAAATAAATATTCAGTAATGAAATTAGTGAACCACGTCTTGTTTAATCGGGTGATATTATTTGGTAGCACGTCAGAATTCAATTCAACGTTGTGTTTTAAACTCCACCACCGGAGAACACAGTGTTATTCGATCATTCTCATGGCACTTATGGTGCGCAATGTCTTCGGAAGTACAGGCTGCTCTGTAATTGCAAGTCTGGGTCTTTTCGAATAGAGATCATAAAGTGCTTGTTAATGATCGCCTACATTCTAAACGAGGTTGTCCTTTATCTATTATTCCCGCAAACTAATTAACGTCCGCACATGTTTCTTGTACTTCATCGTACTGTATGACTCTACTCAGTGTGTACTACACCATGTGCCTTTTTTACACAGTGGGTTGTGGTAGAAGTAACAGCCAGAGATAAATCAGTATTAAGTATTGCTTTCACTAGTGACAGATATCCCGGTATACTGGAAGCACGTTGACAAAGCCATGTCGATTTTGTGTGAGGGTGAGGTTAATGGATCAGTGTAGTTAACACTCTAAGTCATCTCAACGTGAATGCTAGAGTTCTGATTCCTGTCCCCACATGGACATGTACCACTGACGTGTCCTAAGTGGAACAGAATTCCAGTTCGGTGTTTCTTATGCAAATTAATTAAGTAAACAGTTTTCTGGACGACGATAGTCAGATTGTTGTAATTAGAGACTCATAACTGTGTTAAGTGTGCTGGTTATCGGGGCTGTTTACTGATTTGTGGATGTAAATTTTTATATGAATTGTATTTGTGAAGGCAAGCATTCTCCTCTTAGTCTGACCAAAAGGCGTAGTAACTTTGTGTAGATGATTACCAAACCACTGTGCAATAGGAAGCTATTCTGTGGTCCAGTAGTTATATGTGTTCGATGTCCATCAGAAAAACTGTTTATCCCTTCTGGTTACCTTCTAGGTTTGACGTCTATTTAAACAAACACTATTTGGGAAACACACCAGTGCGGACTGTCTTGATTGGCATGGTGCTTATTGTCAATTTACATTATACAACGTTGATCGAAATGCGTTTTATTGAGGCAAATTATGCTGTCATTTCTGAGTATCAGATAAGTGGCACTCCATTAGTGCTTTCTATGATATATCGATTTTCAATTTACGATTCTGTCCTGGTTGTCTTGTCTAAACGTCTATCGCTTCGTCGACTGTGAGTATTTCTGACCACTAATTTAGTATTCAAGATCGGTCCTCAAGCAAACTTTTAAATTTTTCTTCTTCTCGAAGACCATGTTGAGTACTCACCTTTCTTTTCGTCAAATTTACTCGTGACATGTTTCTAAATACTTTCGGTACTAGTTATTTTAAGTACACCTGTAAAACCAGTTATCTGGTGCAGAGGGGTTTCCACAACAATTGCTTTTCTAACTAAGTAGCTGGTTGGGTAGTTGACTGGAAAAATGCAATTAAACGCATCATCTCACCGTGAGATTTCTTGGGAAGTGGACAGTGAATTAATCAGCCAATTGATCCGTCCTAGTTGTCATTTTACCTTTAGATACGTTTCAACTCTATCTTATGTTTATGATATGAGACAGCGGGCAAAAAAATTTGACTTATTTTTTTATTTGAAATTATTTACGAACATTTAGAAATTCAGTATAAATCAGAACAATTTTCTACTCCCGGTACTTGTTCTTAGAGGAACTTGCCACCATCTTTTAGGATTTGAATACAAATTTACGAATCGATAATTACACGAATGAGAAGAATGTTGTTAAATTTGATGTAGTTCTCAGTTTTAGGTTCTACTGTATAGCTCACATGAAGTAGCAAAAGTAAACTTATTTTAAGATTGTGATCGGAAATGGATGATCATTAAATTGCAGACATTGTATAAACAGATGTGTCATATGGAAATACTCCTAACATGCAGTGGTGCATTGGTTTGATTTGTCCGATGGAAGTCGGATTTTGAATTTCTCATCTGTCCGTTAAAAGAATGCAATCGTAGTGATTTGCGATCTTGGTATTTTATTGGTGGGGTTAGTTTTTCTCCCTAATTCAGTTTTTATTAGACCAGTAGAACCAAAACCGTAGTGCTGATGAACGCAGATTGAAGTATTCTGTCATACATACGGATTGCTGCGTATCAGGTGAAGTTCATTAATGTGACTTCAACTTGCATTCGATTGTGTTCGATTTATTAATCCACTGCACGGTACATAGGGGTTTGTAAGAAACTGATCCCTTCTCGCGGCAGACAGTCGGAAGAATTTTACTGCGCTCTTTGTGTGCACTGGTCGTTGGATTAAGGTGGAGCAGGAATGTTCGTGTAACAGTAAACAATATTTGGCGCCAGGTTTGTACACGGTTTTATTTGTTTGAAAAAGCTTCTGGGCATGGGCTACTGTATCAGAACATGGAAATTTATGGAACTACAAATTTTCAGCATACATGTCCGAAAAAATTATGGAATTCAAACAACGTCATTCAGTTTCAGAGTGGGATCTCAACATGACCGATGCTATCGACTGTTAACCTCGGCATCAAGACGCAAACATCGTGCACGTTGAGTAGTAACACCAATATTCAATATTGCCAATATTCTGTCGACAACTTAACGACTGTTGACTGGTGGGTAGTGGACTGACATGTTTCACCCGATGAGCTGTAAGTTACTCACCATCATTTGAAAAACAACATCGCATGTCAGTTGCATACAGTTTAGACGATAGAACTTTCAATATTCTGCTATTACGTAAGCATGACATCTGATCTATTGACCACCACTAAGTGAAAACCACAATTTGAGAATCCGGGTGTCCTCAAATTTAACAATAATTTCGAAACATTCCAGCGTAAACCTTTGAGCATTTCTGTTCATGAATTCCCTGAACATCAAGACGATCACAGTTTATCCTCCTATGACTAGGCGTGGGTAAATATTTTCGTGAATAAACAACATTTTTATTGCTCACCGTTCTGGTGGTGCTCTGGATGATATTACAGGTGTTCGTACATGACATTCCTTTCCAATGAACTTTCACAATGTATTAAGTACAGCCACGTTGTATGTTTGCTAGAGTGTTGAGTATGAAGTAGGTTTTCACATTTATCTTCATCCTTTTGCAGAGGTAGCAATAACTGCGACGATAGTTAGAACTTCCTGGTGTATACCCACCGTGCTTTTTTGATGTGGTGTTCAGGCTTGTGCACCGCAGTGTTCCGCGGGGCTACGTTGACTAGGATCATATCGGATAGACCAATGGGGTAACTGAAAGAAAAGCAGTCACGCGTGTACGATTGCTTGTGGCATTGATAACAAATTAGGGAAACTCAGCTTATGGGGCAAAAATCTGAGTATACAGCAGAGATTTCTGTAATGAAGCGGGACTGTCTTGGACGGGGGGCTCCTCAAATCTGTGCCAATGTGCATAATAAAAGACAAAAAATACCGGAAATTGTCTCTGTTCCAATGGTGATACTATTCGCATGTTAACATTTCGTTGTTCTCTGTAACTGTTTAATTTTCCCCCCTTTCCTTTACGTCATTACGATCACTGTCTTTCAAATTTGTAATCAATGACATTCTCAATGTCCGCACTCTCTGATAAGTAAGTGGGCAGTCTGCTAAGGAGAATGCTCGATGTGTGCTGTGTATCGGAGATGCAGATCCACCTGTCAACATCAATATTCACTTGAGATTGCTTCCAACTAACAGTTGATCCGCACACTTGTCCCTTAGAATCTATAGTGACGCCGAAGATGAATTTCATTGTCGGTGTGAGGGGAGGATTTCACTGAGTTCAAAACTGAAGGAGAGCTTTTTCGACTGGTGTTCAATAAGCAATCGCTTTGTGCTGTCGGACACAATATTTCGATAAAGGCCTTTTGAAGTTAATCGGAAATGCTTTGTGTATTCTTTGTATCCAAATAAATACCAGGTACAACGAACAGACAATAGTGAACGTCTGCTGTAAACAAGTGACTCACACGATCTCTCTGTTGTAGGTATTTCACCTCAACACAAGGGAAGCTTCCGAATACCTGAAGACACATCAGTTACGAACACAAAAAGCTCGTATAACAGTCGGTTACAGGTAGCGTCGCTCTGTGAAAGACTATCGACCACCTTGACTCAGATTATGTAGTCATGTGCACCCGTATTATTACGTCATTTGCTTAGAGATTATACGGAATAGCAGACTAACTGACTACTATTTGAATGGAACGGGCGCAAAAAATTACCTTAAGGCCATAGTGAACAACTTGTTCAGTTGGTTACTGGTGAGAGACCCTAGCTAACACTAGGTGCAAGTCTAGGCAGTTATGAATGATTTCTCTGTCTAGTCATGTTTTGGAGATATTGTTAACTTGCGGTTGAATCGGACTTCTTTCACTTGGATGAGCCTTATGCACGGAGTTTGTTCGCTCTCCTCTTTCTCTGAATATGACGAGGAATGCCCGGGCCTTAAGTTTAAGCTACCCAGGAGCTTGTGCAAATTTCATGAGCATTATTTCGTCGAATAATATGAAAATCAGACGATCCTTTTTGCCTGGAAATAAAAAGATGCCAATCACGCCACTTGATAAACAGGCTGAACATTTTTGGAAATAGCTCAACTAAACTTAACCACATCATATGGACGAAAAGCCCAAATGGTCAGTTACTGTATTCCGAATGAACTTTTGTCAGATAGAATTTCTCTAGAGCTTAAGTTGTCGAGGTGTTTGAAGGCTTATGAACCAAATTTTCCTTTCTTTCGTTGGAGAAAGTTTGTTTTTGAACCCGACGAGACCCCCGTCGGATGGTTTTCACAACTAGAGAGACGAGTTGTGATAGACAATTATTAATAAGTAATCCCGTTTTCAAGAAGGGTACCATAAAGGCATCGTACTGGACTTTGGCCTGTCCTAGTTACTAACTGACCTCATAATGTGTTGACTAACTGAACTGAAGAGAATCCAGATCCTTGGGGAACAGAAAGGTTACCCATTAGGTCGGGAGAGCATTGGCTACATTTGTATAGTGCAACTCGTCTTGGAACAGTGACACTCTTACAGACAACCAACGGTCGTAGTGTTTTTGAACCCGGAGACTGTTTTTGATTTGAGGCTGTCTTTTCCTCATCTCTGCACCGGAGAGTTGCCAGTCCGTTAACTTCGCAGTATGATTACAGTGAAAGAAGAATGAGTCTACGGACGACGGTCTTGGGTCTTAATTACTTCTGTTTGTCAGGCTGTCCGATCTCTTTTCCCGTTCAACTTTCTACCGGACAACACTGCAGAAGACATACTTGAATAGTCCAGTGAGCTTAGCATTAAGTCTCCTATCGATGCTAAGTTGATCGACATGGAGTATACGGATGACGCTATTCTGCCTAGTCTCATTTCCAGTGACACACAAACCATGCGGAGTTCGAGCTTGTCTGTATGGAATGACCTTCATACCTTTGAGATGTAAATGAACATTTTCGCCCTCACGTTCCTTACTGTAAACCAGTTGTTTGAAACTGAACCGTTTTAACTAATTGAGTAGTATTACTTGTTTAACTTATCATATTTCTCATTAGGCAGTAGCTTGGCTGGCAAAATCACGTTTAGCCTATGTTTTCTTGTGTCACATGTGGCGTCAAAAAGAACTTATTATAGTGGCTGAAAGGTGAGGCATAAAATACCTGTTTCTGTCCTGTCTTGCTCTATCGTTTGGAGGCAAAGTCTGCCCGTTACGAAGATATGAACAGATTTGTTTTGGTTGATTATATTTGTCTCCTTCAGTTAGTCCACATCTGGTGGGATGATCGTGTGAGCAACACGCCATCTCGTATTTCGGAACGCTGAGGATACGTAATCAGTTAGTCAACCAATCAGATTGCACAGTCTGTGATGGTTAGGTGATGTACTGTACATGCCAATCAAACAGTTATCACGTCAGGTACTATTTGTTCAGATCATAAATAGTTAGGCAAAATCGCAGGGTGGCCAAACAACAACATCGTCATTAACTTTTATATTCTGCTGAGTAAATGAGTTAGACGATAACTACCGAAATGGATACTTCTTGACTGTTCAACACTTGTTTAGAAAGACCATCTGATATAGTGATATGCCGCGGTTACTGCCTTATCTAAATCGTCAGCATTTTCATTTCTATTCAGTTTTGTTTCACTCATTTTTGTCTGTGTTCACTGATTCTCTTATTCTGGATGTTTCAAGCTGCTGTTGCAATGAACGTCGATTCGCACAATAATCTTGAGTGAATGAAAACGCATGCAGAATTCACCATATGTTGTTCCGTTTACACACAATATATGTCAGTTGAAACCCGAAGTATCAATAACGAGATGGCTAAAGTATCCGAGTCATGCAGCTACTTTGAATGTTTGACGGTTGGCCATTTGTCTTATCTGTAAAGCCAAATCTGATTAGATAGACTTTCCAGGTAGCCTCATTAACAAGGATACATTTTATTCGGATTTCACTCTCATTATAGCTCATCAGTATGGCACTTATTTGACACGACCACGATTTTTATAAACTGTAAGTCCTCAAGCCTGTGAAAAAATCCACAATCCAGATCGAATACAACCCTGTCGAAATTTGTTACATTTTGATGCGTGATGACTCGTTTCAGTTCGCTAATTCATTCTATTGTTTATTCCAATTTCCAGGTTTCCATTCATCGCGTTTCCTGATATGGATGGAGCGAATCCAACGTCTTCCTGAAAATTCCCTACCACACGGAAACAAGTTACTACAACAGGCTTTTCTACATCTACGAAAAGTATCCACGTCTTGCCAGACCCCACAACATTAGTCCAACACCAAGCTGATTGTGTTTCTGCTTTCCATTTTTGCAACCCTACACTTTATACTTTGTGACGCATTCGAAGTCGACTAGTTCCACACTGCCCACCATTATTTGCATTCCACGCACATGTACACTTCCACAGTGCTTCACTTCCGCTTAGGCCAGCTTCCGCTGAACTGTGTATAGTCAGCACACGACGAAATGATCGCTGACAACGGTATGCTCCCACTCCAATCACCGTCTACCTCAGTAGCGTTTACCGCTTCAACGTAGCTAGAGTACTAATGTCTTTCTTCAAAGATCACGAATATGATTTTATTAACGTTTCTCAGAAATGGCTTCATTTGCATTTTCAACGATCACCCAACTGAGGCAGACTTCATATGTTGACAATAATGTAAATGTACGTATGTGTACAGTTGTAGTTCACTGAAATTCCATGTACGTGGTTGTGCTGAAAAAGCATCTTTTTGTGCCGTTTCCTAGTACACTTTTCCCCAAAAAACTCTGTTGATGATATTGTTGTGATTACAGACGATCAAAAGCACGCACTCATAAGGAGAACAGAATTAAAACGTGAACATGGCGAAGCCCTCTCTCCTTTTTTATGGTTGTCTAACTCCTTACATATTGGCCTGACACTTTGCGTTGATTAAGCTATCTTTCTGACTGATTATCATTCTCTGTCCTATGTTAACAATCACCAGACGGGTTTCAGTCGAGTTTCATCTTATTCTATTATTTAAGTGAACAATTTTTGCTTGCTTGATGATACGAAAAAACCCTTAATATCACAAAACTCGTGACATTTAACTTGATGAGTGTTAACTTGTTCCTCCCATTTCCCATTTACCACTTCTGTATGATGATAAAAGCATGTTCTTCTCATTTTTGGATATCTTTCAACAATGAATACTTGTCATGCTCCTAAGTTAGACAACCGGTTATTATAAACTTTCACTGTTTAAAAAAAACAGAAGAACGTATGTGGTTTACAAAGTCGTTGTAAACGTTTGTGCATTTGTGTACCTAGTAACTTATTTGATATATTTATTTGAGCAATTACGCATGGATGAATATGAATTTAATATTTATCGTTTTTAATAAGCCTGTCTGAATATGTTTCACTCGGTCGCATGGGTACGTTTGGTGGCGAATTAGTTGTATAGCTTTGGGACCAAAGATTGGTCGGTCGGTATCCCCTTAGTCGTGGACAATCGTCCTTTAAGCATTGAGCAACAGACCGATTATATACCAGGGAGCTAAAGTCAGCTTATGAGCATTTAATACTGTGTTTAAAAATCCGAACGAGGTCAGTTAGTATTGTGTTGTCAGATGTACACTCGCTTATCTGTGTCGATCGTCCGGTTGACCTTACCCTAATGCCTTTAATTCTTCAGCCGATCAGTTTTCATGCTTCCCCGCTGCTTTGCTCTTATGAACACCTTATCTCAAACAGGCCTTACACGATTGAGAGTACAAAATGAACGGCACACAGTGTGAGTTTGCCCTGAATAGGTTAATCCTCTCGGTGTTCACTAATTTCGCGGTGGTCCACACTCAGCGAAGCATACCGCACCGAATCTTGTTCCCATAGTGCTAGTGAGATCCGCGGTGTGTTCTGCTTTACTTCTCTCCACTCATTCTAAGCGCATTTCTTTTATGCAAAGGAGACTCCAGTTCTGTTGTCCTGGGATTCACTACAACAAGCCAGACCTTAGGGCGTTCTGAGGCTTATGGCTAAGTCATCGAATGGACCATAGTAACCAGTGCTTATCGTCATGCGAGTTAAATGTCTGCTCGTGAATGTACCGGCAGTCCTCAGAACTGCAGTTCTGAAATATCCCTTCCTTCTGACGGGATTATCTTTGGAGCACATATTAGCAAAATGAATCTTTTTGACTGAATCGACCAATAGTTGGTTAAGTAACAGCTCATATGTACAGTCAAACCATGGCTATTTTAGGGCGGAAGAGTGTTTACAGCATCGCCAAAACAATCATCCCGGTATCTCCAGTTCCTGATACGGAATCTTGACTTATAAATCCATTTTTCATAGTCCTTTTGGGAAGTCATTCACTCAGTCCACGTCAATGACCATTTTGACTCGGATGGGATTCCAGTGAATCCGATGAATCAACGAAGATTACATCTAAAGTTGGATGGTAAATGGCGTCACCTACAAGTCAGTAACCGAGGTTGTTGTAGCAACAATTAATTGGAACAGTTTGTTCCCTTGATGGACTTGAATAAAACAATGAGAAATCGCAATAAATGTAACCTTCTCCGGAGTAACATTTCGTACCTTCTGATCACACGTGAACATGTAACTAATTTTAAATGATTCAAAAATCCACAGAGCGGAAGTCATGGCTTAAGGGATCAGACAGACGGACACTAAAACTGAAAATCAAATTGTGAGAATGCGGACTACAAAAGTAGGCGCAATGTCAACACAAATTGTTTTTGAACACACAGGGGGGACTGTGACATTTAATAGCCAAAGCCTTAGCAAACTGGAACATGCGTTTCCGGTTGCTCCAAAAGATCACCGAGAACGCGTCAGGAACCTTAACTATGTCCTGTTTGTATTATGTGCTTTGCAACGGAAGATGCGGGGTGCCCTCCATCGGCTTCTTTACAGACTCCCGGCGTTTCTAACTGCGTCTCCAGCCATTTGGGTACATGTTGATTGATACGAACAGTTAGTTGTGGGTTTGTCCTCCTTATGTAGCTTATACAACAGCTACACGAGGATTTATATAAACATTGGGATCTGACAGACGTACACTGATTGTTCGTAACCGGGGCGACTGATAGAGTTCCCGTTCTTTGTATTACACACAGCCTTGCAGCGTTATAAGTTCTAGATACAGCCGCTGTTAGACATTTCCTCGTCATTGTTGACCAGCTGTCCCCTAGAAACGGGAGCTCCAAATACACTGTCCGCTTTGGTACCGTCGTCACTTCTACAGTTGGAATGACGATTTTACTGTACTTTTCAATAAATCGCAGGGGGTACCCGTTGACCTGCAGAGTGTCTGTCAGTAAGTCTAACTCTAGCTGTAGGTTGTCTTCAGTGCAAATACGTCGTGCTCTATGGAAAAGCGTCCTGACTAGACTTCTCTTATACTGCACCGGATAGAAGCTTTCGAAATACATGTACTATCCAGTCCAGGTACGTTTCCTGTGGACGGATCTCCCTATCGTGCCATCTGGTCTTCGAGTGACTAGAATGTCCAGGTACGGAAGGCAATCATTCCCTTCATTCTTTCTCATCAGTTTTAAGTTCGGATGAGCATAATTCAATGGGTAGTCCACTGGGTCCACTTCTAGCGGATTTTATCATGACCAAATTAGAATCCACATTATGCGAAAGCCTGTGAAAACCAGTGTTGTACAAAAGCTACGTAGGTGATATTCTAGCCATCTTCGAGAGTTCAAGTGAACCAAGTTCGTTATTCTCGAAGTTGTATATTACTTGTTTTTTTAATTGAATCCATAAAGTGTTTGGAGCAACTGGTGTTTTTGGGGACCTTATCATTTTTAAGTGACTGCCAAAGGTTGAAACGGGTTAAGAAACAGTCGTTCAAAAGTGAACCACGAGATTAGTTAACTATTTGGTTTGATTGACAGATTTACTCTCTAAATTGAGCCGGGTGATCATTGTCTTTTAATACAATGAGTAAGCATAGACAGGATGGAGCTTGTTTGACTATATAAACTGGCGAGATTCTTTGTGGAGTTCCGAACTATGATGTGTGTGCTCTTTTTGTAAGTTCGTGCATGTGGGTGTGGGAAGAGTTATTGTGTTGTATTGTGCTGCAACCAGTAATAGTCAGTTGGCTGAATATAGTCCGAACTCGACCACCTTGATCTCCTTACATTCAGCAAGCTGTGCGCTAATCGTGGGCGAACTGCGTCTTCACCTTGTGGCACATCGCTGGCGGGGGTATGGCGTAAGCGTGCTGGGGGTCAACTTAGTGAAGGACGTTCTTGACTAGCCCATGTTAATAACACACGTGATCCAAACGATTCAACCCCATCCTAGTACCCACCACTATTCCGAGTGCCACATAACATATTACTACTTTCTGTGATTTCAAATTGGAAAGAAGTCCTAGCCGTGGGATCATGGATTGCGGACAACAGGATAGGTACTATGCCAGTTCCAATGGTAATTGAATAATCTGAGTAGTACTCACAAGCAAACGTGACTGAGCTTTTACAGATGACAGTTTACTCAAGTCTAACGTGAGGTAATTGGCACGGTGGTAAACGTGCTTCTAGCCGTGGCAGGGATATGCACTACACATGAGCCTTAACAAGAGGAAAACTCGAGTTTCGAAATAGAGTAACTGGAAAGGCGATGACAGTGTGATAGCCCGGTTCAGTTATTGATGAGGTTCATTTTCTTTGGCCTCAAAGGAAGTGATAGGTTATTTGAACATACCCGTAATCAATCCATATATTTTGATTAGTATCCTGTTGAAAAAATCACTCCGTTCATATTGTTTCAAAAGACACGGTTAAGCTTATCTGGGTTGATTTTAATATAAGAAATTGTTTTGTTGTTTCCTTACTATAGGGTGTATCCGATTCTGAAGACGATCGCTCACCGCCACTCAGAACCTTCAACATAAGCGAGAAAACGGGAACGCGTGCATATGGTGCACTAAACTACTTACCCCATGACAGTATTACTCTGACAGATCGGCAGAGGGATCATATTCTTTATTTAAACCAAACACATACGTGTCAATGCTTTCAAACACATGCACTTGCTGGATTCACGTCCAATCTTTGTGAACTGTATCCAATCAATACGCTTTTGTTCTACTAATTAACAGCTTACACTGAGGTAGGTCCTTTGGGCAAATTCAGGAAAAAAAACTCCAACACATCAAAATCTCACCAGTGTTAACTTATTCTCAGTGATAGCCAATCAAGTCGTCGGATGTTTGTTATTTATCAGCTGTTCATTTTGCCCCGCCAAATGATCAGGTGTACATACCGTGGATAGACTTGAGTATCAACTGTGCTCAGAAATCCAACAATACATTTGCGAAACTTGAGTGAACTAAAATATACTGACATGTCGAACATCTATTCCAGATCTGATTGCTTATGTTCTCAGTGGGAAATGTGTTGGTTTAGGTTCCGTCTAACTAACATGTAAAAACTTCCTTTAGAAAGGTTAAATAAGTAGCCATTTTCAGAATAGATTCAACATAAGATCCCCTCCGGTTGACACGTGTGAACGCTATCAGTCAAGCTGAAAATTAACTACATTGACTATTCCAAACATTTCATCTATCTAGTGAAAACAAAGAGAAGACATGTCGCGAGATGTTAACATTCCGACTTAGTCTCATCAGTCCCTAAAGTAAAACCAGCACATTTTATAAAAACTGTACAACAATTAAACGTACCAGACACATAATTTTGACTTTACTTGTGCTAATAGTGTTGTAAATTCCACGGCAACGCGGTTGATTACGTCAGCGAATTCTGGTCGCTCAAAATCAGCCAATTTTGTCTGATTGCCGTTGTTATATACAGTTTGTATAAAATTTGCTGGTTTTACCTTAACGACTGATGAGAGTAAATCGAAATCTTAGTATCTCGAGGCATGTTTTCCTGTTTTTACTGAATTGATTACATTTTCTGTCAGTTACATTTATACCGACACAAATTATGTTGTGGTGGTAGCGGTCAACCGAAAACCGGCCATGGTTTAGCCATCAGCATCGATTAGACTACTCACTGATTAGCTCGTTTCAGTGTCAACATCAGAGAGGAACTAGATTTTCAAGCCACTCTGTAAATGTGTATATGCACAACCAACCAGACTACTGTTGTGGAATTCGTGTACGGTGATCCGACATTTTGTTTGGGCGGACGTTTAGGCGTGGAGAGTAGCTGTACTAAAATACTCGTTCTCATGTTACAGCATGAAACAATCCGTAATTTATACTCTAAAGCTCATGTGATTGGTGCGCTTCTGCTTCCGCCTGGAAGTAGATACTTGTGTACCGGTATGCTCTTGCGCTCGACACGTCTGTCAAACCATGTACAGTGATGGTAACAGTGTGCTGAGTGTTGGACCCGTCAAACGCTCAAGCTAATGCGCTTCAGAGTAGGGGTTGATCTTAGGATTATTGGAGCATTATTGGATGGTTACACCAAATAATAAGGCATGATTGAAAAACGATCATATACTACTAATTAACGACAGGAACTCAAGTAGACAATTACACTATCTTCTTCTGATGAATTTAATGGAACGTGAAAAAAGTTTTAAAGGCAGTTGACTTATATCCTCTTTGAGTTTAAGATATTTCGATCATGCTTTCGGATTTCTCAGTGCTTTTATTTGAGTCGATATCAGTTTAAGATCTAGCCGATTTGTATTTTCCTATCATTAGCCTTACCCGAAGAATGAAACTGCAGTTGAACATCTGTGACCGAATTTGTGTAGGCGGTTTACACCTCCATTCCAAAATGTCACGTTTCGCAAACTTGAAACAATACAGCTTACCTGGTCGTCTTACATGCGCCCTCCCCATACTTTTATGGGGGCTCCGTTTTTTCTGTCCGATCGGTTTTTATTTAGTTTCCGGGCACGTTGAGTTTAGATCCTCCTGAGTTCACTCACTCACCCATAAGTTCAATCAATCGAAGTGCACAATACTAACGCAATCAACTCGGCTGAAGAATAGAGGCATAATCATGAACTTTTTGCTTCCATTGTGGATACGAACAAAGTCTACTCGTTTTGTTCTGCTTGATGCCACCGGAGGAAAAGCGTCAGATTGAAACTATTGCGGTTTTAACTACAACCACTGTTCACTCATGTAGGATTATGTGGACGACACTGTGACGATAATGATTAGTTGTAATTTCGGCAGTTGGAGACAGCCTCTATATAACGACCTAATGGCGAATAAAAATTGTCATGATTTGTGTGAGTATAGCTTTATGAGAACAACATAAGTCAGTACTTCAAGCAGCTTCGATCTACATTTGTTGATACCACTATCGTGTACGGATTG
This sequence comes from Paragonimus heterotremus, assembly GCA_013368495.1. Taxonomy (NCBI): domain Eukaryota; kingdom Metazoa; phylum Platyhelminthes; class Trematoda; order Plagiorchiida; family Troglotrematidae; genus Paragonimus; species Paragonimus heterotremus. Next base: position 165,803 of record LUCH01000343.1, on the reverse strand, counting down.
TGCTAAAAGTGGGACGTCGACAAAGTTCTATACGATGGGGTCAAAAACCGATGAACTCGTCAAGCTACTCACACCGTGATAAATGACTATCACAGACCTTTTGTATTACTTATTTCAATTCATACTTACTGACCACGAGTTAGTAACAGAGCACGTGCTTCTAAGACCTATATACAGCGGGAAACAGCACTTCGTAAATTAGATCGAAGTGTCACAAAAACTAATGAGTTTACCCGTTAATTTCGTACATAGCTCCTTATAAATAAATAAACTGCTTTCAACCAATTGTTTTCTCCTTCCGTTGCCTTCGTCAGGACAACGCTGTACCATACTCGAATTAGGAAGCCACCATCTACAGATTGAATCGCAACTTCGAAGTATATGGGATGTTTGCACAATGTTCTAGATCGTTGATTATATCCATAACTAAACTTGTAGCGTTAGAAAGTGAATATCTGTTTTACTATGAACGTATGAATCAGGTTTTGGTCGAGTGAGCATGAATGCCTCACAGCTCTGCAGATGTAATAATGCAGTCATAGGAGTATAGCAATAAAAACCTTGTGTTCTACCGTCAGTAAATATGTTACAATGAAAAATATGTTATTTGACACTCCCTCAGTGCCACCCAAAAATGGGTACTTTAATACATCTCGTGAATAATGTTCTATAAACCTTTAAGCTAAAGTGTTCTACAGACGTGTATATTTCTAGAATCTTGGCGAAGAGAACATAAGAATTCGTTTCAAATCTGAGTAAGTAAGGCCTTAGTGGTTTATAAGAATGAGACCAATTTTGTTGCATTGAAAGCGTTTTCCGATGTAACGCCAACCGTCTTGCTGAAGAGGCAGGGAAAACAGGCTGAAAAACGTTCAATTGCGAATTACTGTCTGGGGTACTCCAGAAACTGATTTTGGGTACATCTCATTCTGTTTCATATACCGATCAGTTGTTTGTAACTCGTCCTGCTTTTAACTTTGACAAAACACAATGGTTACCCGGAAATATGATTCTTAAATCGTTTTTGCATCCACTATTTTGACAAGTCGTTTTGCTTCTGCACCTTCTTGCACGGAATTAGGTGAACGCGATCACATAAGTTTCCGTGTATAGTATTTTGTTTGACTAAAACACATTCTAATCTTACCCGTCTAAGCAATAACCAAAGACTAACAACATGATTGACCTAATCTGACTAACGAAGTCGTTTCTAATGTTTAACGGGTCATGAAAATCATTCAGGTGAGTGTAGGTCAGTTTTTTTCACTATACGACAAGCAAACAACCTGGAATTCGACTCTTAAAAAAATTGGCCAACAAATTGCATTTCAATCGTTGTATCCATCATTACTTCGTACACTATCAGATAATTGGCAAAATATATATTGATGTCAGGTAGGCTTTTAAAATAGAGAACACGATTTAAAGGTTGGCATAACATTTTGTTCTCGTGGTATTCATTAATCAGACTTACAACGGTCTACGAAAGGTAGTATTGACAATAATGTGGTCGTCGAATCCAAGGTAGAACTCTACGTTTGTCAAAACTCAAAGTTGACTAACCTCACCAATTCATATTTATGGGTTCATACAGCTTGACTGTTCCCCGAGTTGTCTAGTGCCGACATAGATAAACAGCTTGTGAATGACAGAAGAAAGAAACTCGGGACAGATCTCGCAACGAAAACGTCTGCAATAGGTAAAACCCAAGGTTACTCGGACCATGTAAGTTTCGTATGCACTCGAGGATCACAAGGACATCCACTATCATTTTAGTTCTGTTATTTTCCCTGTAGATATTTACTTAGCCGCTGTATCAGTGCCATGCTCTGAACATCTATTCCACCTTCACCGGTGCAGTCTATCGGTGTTAGTTTATGAACCACGAGTGTCTTTGAGCTTTTCTGTTTGATATTTTCTGCCTAGTGTAGATAAAAGTCCATTTTGAAGGCAACTTCTTTAGAGAATCATGTTGTGTTAACTTCTCTCCAATGCAGTGATACATGAAAAGACTTAAGTGGACGATATTATGTTAGGAATAGAAACCATTCAGCTTGTAATCGATTTCTGATGTACCTCCGTCCTAGAATTTTGACTACTCCGACCCTTTTCATGGTCAGCTAGCAACTATGTCCAGCCAAATTGAGACTGTCATTTTCACACTATATGCTAAAAGTGATGAACGTTTGATTTCAACTACCCGAACTCGTTCGAATTAATACCTATGCTCTTTTTGTGTACGTTGACCTATAAAACAGACAGTTGTTGTCACTCTTTGTGTACTGCCTTCTTGCTGGTGTGGCTTGCCACGACAATCTGGGAACACGTTTTCAATTTTTCGTTGCCCTGTCCGGAAGAGATATGAGAAGTATACAACAGAACACTACCATTGGCAGTTCCCCTCAGTTAACGGTACTGTAGGTGGAACTGATCAAGTTGAAACTGAGATGCAGTGGGAACTGAAGTGACACATCAATTAATAATGAAACGTTATTTACGTTTGTGAACGAAGACGCCAACTCTCAATTACCTTTTCAATTAAAAAAGACGTATAAAACTTTCTCATTCACTTGCCTACAGCATTAAGTTGGGACTCTTCTATGACTGCTCTGCCTTCTATGAAGAATCCCTTAATGGTTTTGATAAGTTGAGCCTGTGTACCTAGTTTTGCACACGTCGACTAAAGTTTCATCATTTGTAATAGGAAAACTCTCCCTGCACAGAAACATTGTGGGTCCAGGGGTTACTTGAGCTACCCAAATCTGTTAGTTCGGATAAATCCGGACTGAAAAATCCCCAGCTACTCCAAATAATCTCACACTTCTGGTACTAATGAATCAGTAACTAGCAACAGTTACATGAAACATTTATGTTTGAGTTGCTACTGCAACTCAACGTTTCTTGTGAGATGGCCATTAACGTATAATCGTAGTTAGTATTCGCCAACAGAGGCTTATTCATGCAGTAGTTTGTTCTCTGTGGTCTGATCCTAACGATTGGGTAACAACTACATTCGATTTAAACAAAAATTGTTTGAAGCAGTTATCATCATACAGACAACTCGAACCTACCTTCCGAGTTCTCGGGTGATACTCGCAATTTGTTGTTCTTGCACCGTCTTCATATCTACATACTCGGAATGAACGAAGCACGTTGTCGTTATTGTTAGTGGTTGTCCCCAGGTAACGGTTGTCTACATGACCCTTGAGATTTACCACTCATTCAGCTAGTATTTGTTTTCAGAACGACAAAGTAGGGAACAAGACTTGTTTTGTGTGTTTGATCACCAGGCTAATTACAACACAATAAATATAAAAACAGTAGTTGGGGTGAGTCAGAACAATGGTCAATAGAAGTTATGGACAGCGTGTTTGTTATCAGATAAGCCGTCTTCGTGGACTTCTTTGGTTGTGGGCCAGAGGAGGTTGTGTCCGCACGAACTTCTTCTGAACAGAGAAGATACTGGTTGCCTCGCCGACGGTCAACGTTCGGAATCTCACCATTTTTGATCTATTTCTTGGCATTCGGTAAACAACCTGAAAAGTGTTGTAATTAGTCTGATTATCAGACATAGAAAACAAGTACTGTTCGCTACTTTATCGTTCTTATGACTTCGTTGGGTATTTTCGAACGAATTAAACAGTCATCGTTTTTTTATTTAGCATAATTTCATTTAGTTTATCGTGCTGATTGGCAGTGGTCGAATTCTGACAAAATTCCGTAATATGCAAAGTGGAAGGACGAGTCACATTTTCACTAAAGTAGTTCCAGTTGGTATTTTGTCTTTTCATAGCACAAACTGGTCGTGATTTATTCAGTATATGAGCTAACGAAAGAAGTGAATTAGTCACTCCCAGTCATACTATTAATTGTTTGACGTATAGGAACTAAATATTAAAAATATTTTTTATAGTCAATCTTAGTCGCTGGAAGTGACTGATTATTTCACGGTAGTATGACCGGAACCAACCAAAACATCTCACTTTCCTTTCAAAGACAACAACTCTGTTTACAGAGTGAACTTACATTGATTGATTTGTCTATTTTTGTCCAGCAGTGCTGAATGTTCAGGACTAGATGTCCAACTGCAAACAGAAGCTACGGACATGGTGTACTAGTGTGAAAGTGGATCAGTTGAACGAGGAACGCTTATCGATAGTGGTCGAATAAGGGATTAATGTCAACAAATGATTGTACACATGAGGGATTTAGGTAAACTGAAAATGAGAGTTGTGTCGTTTTTTGTGACGATTCTGCGATGCTTGGCCATGGTTAAGTGACCATGACCATTTGCTTCATCTTGAGTTGTACCATGTGTACGAGTGCTCTGTGTGAATGTTTGATATCAGTATGAGAGTTGTCGAACAAAATTCTGTGTTATGTAGGGTATGAAATGTTTTTGACTTTTACGTTGTACTGCGTGTTAACAGAAATGTTCTCATTATTCCACCATTCTAGCTGTGACATTCTAGACAAACAGAAACTGCAGCAACAACGGGGCACACAAAAACCACACTAAATAGAAAGGAGTAGGACTAGAATAAACGTGTTTGTCTGGTTTCTCTAGTAATTGCGTGTACAGAGTTTGCAACAGTTTTTCTCAGACCCGTCGTTTGTCAAGAAGGTGACTTTTAGTCTATTGAAACTATTAAATCAGAGTTGGAGATACTCGGGGATTGCGAGGATTTGTAACACAATCTGTGCTGCAGAATGATATGATTTAACTCACTAACTATTATGGGGTCCCTTCCTATTCAATTCAAACAAGTCACCTAGAAGATACTTAACAGAAAACTGACTGAGCCCACGCACACATACTGTTGCGTTTTGTGTAACGGACCGAACATTCTCGGTTTGAGACAAACAATTGAAGCAGGTGAGAACTGCAGGGTCAAGTCAGTAGGCACAATTAACGCAGTCAGTCGAATGCACATAAGTACTAGCCACTGACCACATTTAATGAGATAAAAATTCGTCAACACAACCCATCATATCTTGCGTCCTGAAACGGTGTGTCCAGGATTCGGAACCATCCACTTCATAAACGAGCCGAGAATCAGAGTTTGCATAGTCTCTAAATCGGTATTTATTTCAAAAGTGGAACTATTCCTGGTGTTTTTCTTTGGCTTATTTAAAACGATAATACATCTTCATATAAATATGGTTTTGCACACTGGACATTATTTTTGTATTGACTGCAACGTTAGCGTTACGCGATTGCAAATGTGGTCAAACACTGATGTATGGTATTTCGGTCTTGCCTAATACGAGGTCAGTGGCGCAATAGCCAACAGTTTAGTTGGAGTTCAGTCATCGGCTGTGACAAGGTTACGCACCGCTGACGAGATTTAACAACAACGAAGCTTCAGTGTAGTGCCTCCTTTCAAAAAGATCGGTTTAAAAGTTTACGAGAATTTGAAATTTGCATTCAGTTATGAATGATTTTCAACTCATTGCAGTTAACCTCTCAAATAGTTAAAACACTGTCTGCGTGCTTTTCTGGAAGAATGTCTCCAATTTTTTCATCGCGCAGCCAATCCGGTATAGATAGCCGTGGTCGGATCGAAACTGGAGCCACTACTAACCCGTAAATAGAGTACCAGTGAGCCACCAAATCAAACTTGATCGTTATGCTGTGTTTATTGATTACCATGATGAAGTGAAAGTACATGCGGATTGACATGTTACAAGTTAACCTATTTCATTGTTTGGACAGTAAATTCACGTGGAATGAAGGTATACTCAAATTTCATTTGGTTTGCGTCTAACATATGACTAACTTTGGTGCGTTCACTCAGGTCGGTGATAGAGTGGTCACCTTCAAGAATTACGAAGCACAATCGTGAACTAAAAAGCTGTTGGCTACCGGCTGCAACATGACTAGCCACAATCAGTTAAAACAGGAAAAACCCAATAAACAAATTCAAGATGCCATCATATGCATGTGTACGGTACTAAGGCAGGGCTGGATACAGAAAAGAAGCTGTGTTACCTTTTCGTCTCACATCAGACGTAAACCACTGCTCCATCAATGACCACCCTCTTCATAGTCTATGTTCATTCTAATTCGTTTGAATTCATTGTGCAAAGAAAATTCACGCAAAAATATATTAAACACAACCCACCAAACAACAGCGATGTCGTGAACAGACTGAGCACATGTTGCAATACAGGTCGCCGATTAATATACCGGCAATTATTGAATTACATAATAATTTCACTTTCACGATTTTCACGTCGTTCAATATCATATGCTTACCGTAGCCCATTTCAGTATTGAGCCCTTTGAATGTATACTACAGCTCGAGCTTTCGCTTAACCCTACAGTAGACCCTGAGGAAACTGAGCGCTGTATAAGAACACGAGCATTGGTAATACGTGACGAAATCGATCGAAAAATAAATAAATGGAAAGGAAAATTTGATTAACCTGCCAGTGACTGTGACAGTTCTGTGTCCAAGACCATTTCCAAATAACTATGCGGTTCATCTATAACTATCCGTTTTGGCGGACGATATCCAGTGTGTGTGCTCAGCAGTGAGGTCGAAATTTCATTGCTCATATTCGCGTTATACTCTGGCAGCCACTTGTTTTATTGACACCATCAGCCGTACAGTAAACAGCATAGTCTGCAAACAGGCTTTCCTTTGGCGTACTGAGTACGTGATACGACCAGCGAAACTTTCACATTTCCTCTGTCGGCCTCGAATCCGTACAATTCCCGAATACGCGCCGACAGATAGGTGCGCTGCTCATGCAATAAGTCCATTTGACGCTGGCTGAATAGCAGAAGAAACCGCGGTCTGATACTAAGAATCTACATGCACCTGTAATACGAAGATTTTAATCTTGTGATTCATAAGCAAACCTGGGATCCACGCATAAATGTCAAAGCGACGAGTGGGCATCGTTGCGATGTCACAAGTGGTGACGACTGGCGAGTGTTATACTTGCTTGAGCTATTCTCGTGAATATCTTGTCATCGCTATTGCGAGCTCATGAGTTGTCACTCACCAGATAGGTGAACAGGTCGACAGTCTCGGGGGCTGTCTGCATCGAAAAACAAAAGACCAAAGCCAGCCCAATTTTGCAGCAACACTTAGCATTTTAATGTTGCGAAGTTTGTATCAGGCAAATTAGCCAAAATATACTATCGGTTCGACATGATCAATATGACCAGAGAGATCGTCCTAGAACGAGTTGTTCATGACATACAAACTACGGCCTATTTGGACCTACGCAGGTGTGGATATAACAAATAAACAATGCATTTCTGACCTATGGTGATAGATATTGTAGCGAAAAGGCGTTCAATAAAGCACCACTTTTGTCCAACTCATCAGCTGCCATGCTACGTGCGCGCTCGCGTCTATGAGTCAGCACTCCAGTCCATAAACCTCCGGTTTCCGCCCATATGTCGTGTGCACGTCTGTTCGGTTTCATATGATCGACGCCTTTTGTGGAGGGTTTTCCGCCTGCGATTCCTTGTCCGTTTTTCTGATCTCGTTTTGTGCGATGGCTCATCCGGTCGCTCGTGTTCTACGACCGCGTTGAAATATTCCTCCCAGTGTTGGAATAGTCGCGCCCCCCGATCGTGTCGTCCGTCCAATTTTACCTACCCTGTCTCGCTTGTTGGCCCGATTTAATTGAGCGATGGCTTCCGGTCGCCCACGCTGTCCCCGATCCGCTTACTGCGTGCGTTTGGGCCTACCTTCCTTGCGTTGAGGTATTTCGCTTAGAGTTTGAATACTCGCATCTGCTTTAAAGAACTTGCAGCGACTGTGCCATGGTGCCAAGTGTACAATATGATTGAGGTACTGAGTCTGATGGCACATAATTAACCAGTGTTAATGATTGGTGGCTTGCAGTTCCACCCATCATTACGTCACAAAGTTATCGGTTGGATTTTGGATGGGCATACAGTCTGATGATGTGACATTTGGCCACGGCAACTGCAAGGCCTGCACGAATTTTTTGTGTGAACACAAAATCGGATTGCGTAATCGAATGGCGATCGATTCGGCAGTAGCCAACATTCGTTGTGTGACCAGTTTTGGGTGGTTTGTCGGGACTTTGTAGACAACACGGAACGCCTGAGTGGGGTCAACCCGGTGATCAGTGTCTGCCAAGTGTGCGACGACTGCGCTGTTGCAACAGAGACACTAAATCGTCGGCTTTATCAGACTCTTAGGCGCACATTTCCGGCGGCAACGCTGCGCAGTTGGTTCACCACATCCCCTTTGCTGACTTTGAGCTTGAAAGACAAACTCCCTGTCCTCGACCAATCTATGGTTGTATACTCATTTTCCTGCTGTTGTACAGCAGAATATGTAGGTCGCACGACGAGGCGTTTGTCAAAACGGATCAAAGAACACCATCCAGCGTGGCTCGGAACAGGTTCAACTAAATCCATCAACAGCGCAGTCGTCGCACACTTGGCAGACACTGATCACCGGGTTGACCCCACTCAGGCGTTCCGTGTTGTCTACAAAGTCCCGACAAACCACCCAAAACTGGTCACACAACGAATGTTGGCTACTGCCGAATCGATCGCCATTCGATTACGCAATCCGATTTTGTGTTCACACAAAAAATTCGTGCAGGCCTTGCAGTTGCCGTGGCCAAAGGTCACATCATCAGACTGTATGCCCATCCAAAATCCAACCGATAACTTTGTGACGTAATGATGGGTGGAACTCCAAGCCACCAATCATTAACACTGGTGATTTGCTCCCTGAGTGACTGGCCTATGTAGGCCTGAGTATTTTGAAACGCTCTGCTTGATCCAATGACATTTTGCTAAACCTCTTTGTCTTGTGTACGCACTGTTTTTGATTTTGCTGAATCTATATAATTGTATTGACCTGATGATGAATTATCGAAAACAATTGTTCGCCACGTCTACTGTTCTATGATTCAATGGGAATTTTCGCGAAACATAATTAACCGCTTACTGGAAACTGATTGTACAGGTTTTACTGTCTCATGACTCGTTAAGGTCTTCACTACAGCTTCACTTAGAGGTTCATATTCAGCTTTTTCAGAGCAACTGAAGAAGAACCTCTGCCCGCAAACTGTCTAAAAACGAACCAAATTTATAGGTAACATTGGAATCTTGGCAACGGATTTTGGGGACACAGAATACATCCAGCTTAAGTGTCTGCAAATTTCTCACCTGAAAAACCTGCTGACTGATATGTTGGAGATTACAAACCTTGGGTTTGGAAACATTTACTGGTTGCTCTGGTTTGAGTGGACGAAAATTCAAAGTAAACAAGAACAGATGTGAAACCGAGCGAAATAGTTGGTTAAGATAAATGATATGCTTAAACGATCACACCGTCCGTTATGCTGCGGTAAGGGGTTGTCTCCGGAGATCTGAGTAGAAGTCTCCGACCCGAAAACCTAATGTGCGAGGAAACTAGATATCACGCCTACTGGGAGAACGCATTCGTAATTGCAAACCCAGAAATATTACCAATCAGGCGGCCGAAGGTAGTCTTCGGATCTAATCAGGAGCCATTGTTTGCAGATTTACGACCTATTTGTCAGTCAGCAACAGCCTTTGCTTGATAGAACGATGGATAAGATAATGATGTCTGATTTCAATCACTTTTGTTTGCAGTAATGTTATTTCACGCAGCAACAAACATCAGAGCTATCACTGTCATTCTGAGAATTCCGCTATTCAAAATGTGTTTTCTAAACCTTTTCTTCTACACTCGGAGGACAGTAGCTATGCAACTATGAAACTGGACCTGTAGGTTGTTTGTAGAGTATTATCCAACTAGTAGAACACTTCTCCACGCTAACTAATGTAACACAACCAATCGCGCATAACTGATTTTGTCTAGCTTCTGTCCTTTAACCTAACTAACGTATTTGAAACAATAAAGGTCCTAATCGGCACAGCTCTCCGGATCGAGGTGGCAAGTAAGCTTTACCATCATGTCAAGCTATCGAAGAAGAACAGAATAGGTCGGATCAACATAAAACAATCGGGCGATTAGTTAGGTTAAAATCAACTAAATATTCATATTCTAGACATCACCTGCTTTCCTATATTTGTGGTGAGTGAAAACAAAATTCACTACATAAACTCACAATGTTTCGAAAATTAAACCATACTTAACAATTATGAAAACTTTTCAGTCGTAAATGTTCGGCAACCATTTGACTGAAGAAAAACCGAGCATACTGCGTCCATCCCTCCATACACTTGAATAGAAAAACCTTCCCACTTTTTCTGTCTGAAAAATCTGGAAGGTTACAGATTGTTTGGGAAGAAAAGTGTTCCATGATTTTTTGAACTCAACTTGAGGAATGTGCAACCTATGTACAAACTGTACTTCTTAAATAAAAATTATTCCTTGTTTTCTAAATCACTGCACAAATTGATTCGGTTCATCATTCGAAAATAGTTTTTTGGCGGTGAAGAATTTGTTAAACTTGACTATCTTAATGGCAATAATGATAACTTGAAGCTTAAAATTCACTCACATCCTACGTGCAATGGATAGTTAATCGTCAACTAGCTGTTTTCAAGTAGAACTTGGCTGTTTAATCGGCGAAGTTGCTGATGAGGTCCATTTGATGTTTGCATTGTAGGTTAATTGAACTGCACTTATGACGTAAAATTTTAATCTAATGCAGCGTTCTGTCAACAGCTAGAGCGGATTTAAGTTAAGTGTATTCCTGTCGATTGACCGTAAGATAAACTGATATATAACTAGTGCTCCGTATTAGAAGGAACCACTGATGTTTACGTGGACCGAAATATGTGCAAGTTTTTCTGGTTTTACGTTTCTTCCTTACAAATAAGAATAAGTCAGAAAACCTTCACAAGTTTTGGTCAGATATGACAACACTTCTGTTTGATAATGTTTACAATCTTGTGTGAGCGCTATTTATCTTGCACCATCTTCACGATGAGAGATGACGGTAGTACTCTTGCGGCAGTCCATGATTCGGTCGTTTATAATGTAAAATAAATGGTAAAAAGAGCGTCTACTAAAGGCGTAGTGGGAGTTCAACTACTTGTTGTAGCAATGATAAGTAGTACTGATGAACCATAACAAGAACAAAGCTCGAGTCCGATTGAAACGTCATTGTGGAAGATACGATCATTTGTGAATTTCCTTCATTTTAAAGTTAACGAACTTTCATTAGTCAGTTGCGGTTTAAAATAGTTTCAAGCTGGCTTAACAAAATTGGAGATTTTCACTTGATTAAGAAATGCGTTATTCTTATTCGTTTCAGCTGAAAGTCACGGGATTTGGTCAGTTCAACTGGCTCAGAACAACAGTTTTCATTCCTCCGTGTTTTATTCATCGAAGTAATCAGTGCCGTCAAATACAAAGAGTTGATTTTGTTTTCTGGCAAGAGTTAAAAGTCAGTAGACTGTCGATTTCTCCTAATAGCTATACTTAATCTATTTAGATGGGTTCAATCCGTTTTGGATATGATTGAAAGTGTACATCTAGTTTGCTAAAGGTTACATTGAGACGAACAAACTTTGTTTCCAATCAGGTACATGTTACCTGATACATATTTGTATTGAAAATGTAACCAGACCAGAATGAAAGTCTTTAGGTTTTGACCGGCACTAATGTTCAGCTAAATTTTGGAACGAAACATAGAAGTATTCAACTATCAGACTGTGACATTTTGGTAACTATGAGTTATAAACCTTACCTGCTCACGTTGGTTAGCTTCAATTCGACACCAGCCAAATGCGCTCATGACTTATCAACATACACATTTTTCATTATGACAATAGCTACTGAGGGATAGCTGTATGGATAAGTGTTCTATGCTCACATCCACGATTACCGAACAGATTTATTAATCCGATCGAGTATACTGTTATATTTCGAGTGTTATTTGGTCAATAAAAATGCACACAGGTTTGTTGAAGACAATTTTGAGATGTGAATAATAAATATGACCAAATTTATCTGCTTTTCCGGCATTAGAGCGGACAACTTAATAGACATGAATTCTCTTGAGTTGTTTGGAAAAATTGTAGTTCCTATCTGATCTATCTTCAGCACCAAGGAGTCAGCGGATAATTAATAGGAGTGAACGTGAACTTCTTTTGACTATGGAGCCTGATTCAGTGGACTAAAAACTTTTATGAACTATTCACGTTTTAGACTGATTAATGTTGAATAAATTAAATTCCTAGTTTGTTGGTCGCCGTGCAAGCAGAGAGGTTTGCTTTTACTTCCGCCTGATTCGCCTCGGGGACAGTCATACTGTAACTGGAAGCCGTAGGCGTCACAGTAATTTAGTAGCATTCACATTAATACTGTTCGTGACTGAGTAAGCAAAAAATACGGGTTATCGGCTGTCTTCCTGTTGATATGAAGCGGATTTACGTGATCAGGCTCCAACAGTGAAAATTTCATAGTTGAACTAGTTGCAACTACGGATTAGTACAGCGTGATGAAGTTATTTCCCGGGGCTGTTGGCGACGGTCGATTGTTTGACGCTGGATAGGAACAGCACATAACACACAGGCACAAGATCACGCCAAAACGTTCTCGTAAAGTCATCGTGTTGATTATTAGTTAGTATGCTGAATGATTTCTTTCAGTAAATCATTTATTTCTCAAACGTACGAAGGTTCTCAGGTGGCCAAGTGTTCGAGACAATATACAAGGTTATCGGCTTACGTGACAACACATGATAGAAGCAAAGCTTTATACACTTTGCCTCGATAAACTGTGGAACAGTTATAATTCACCATGTATAAACATCAGCCAGTTTCACTCCACGGTTTGACCCTATGTGACAAGCGCAGAAATGTTGCAAGTAACGATTCAGTTTGTTGGGTGCATCGAGAGATCCACAGTTGAGAGATAGCAGTTTGCGACTAAAAGCAGAGAACTGTGTCTGGTTAGTTATCCTCACACGGGGTCACAACATCTGCAGTCAGATTGAGCTTCCGACCAGAAACTTTTGAGAAGAGGAAATAATCCTTACTAATCCCTTTGTTATTGATCGTCTGTAGTGCCTATGTCTGACACGACAGGGGTTACAACTCCGGTACACCTTTCAGTACCATGCCAATCGTACCATTTTCGACTTGTTTTGGACTGTTGAGGTTGAGCATTCAGTCGCTCCCACCTGTGTGTATTGTTTAAATGAACCAACCGCTTCATGAAGAGACAAAATGAATGTACGATTAACTTTTAATGAACATCGCGTGGTTTGGTTTACTCATTTGGTTTGAAGAGCAGCGCGTTGATTACTGATAGGCAGTAGAGGTGTGTATAACACAATTAGAAAATCACTCACACCCAGGTGGTTTCATGTGGTTGTGTTTGACTTACTCTTGTTAAACAACCAGTACTTGCAGCCTATCTGCACGTGAGTACAGCCGAACGTGTCACAATTTTTGAGACGATATGATTCTCACACTGTTTGTCCTAAACTTCACATTAAATCCTAGTTAGTGTTCTTATTTCCGTACAACATTTAAATAATGGAATTCATGCTATATCTATGCACATCCGAATAAAACCAAAAGAAATGATGGAAAACTTGAGAATTGTCAATATTTCTTTGCCGTGTACACGGAATAAATCAAAGCAATCTGATCCCATTTGACAGTGTCGCCCATGAGGGTATGAACAATTTCGGATACAGAAACCATTTATTCTGGTTTCTGTTAGTTCACACCACAAAAAGCACATGTTACTCATGATCAACCATCTCTCACTAAGTTGCATCGTTAAAGGAAATTTCATCAGTATGCAGAGAATACCATGTTTGATTGAAGTGATATCCGCATTAGTGAGCCATTTTTATGTGGTGTCAACAAGACTACATGGAGTATGAAACAAAATGCACATGTTTATCTGTTTACATCACATATATTTTCTAATCCGGCACTACCTACTTCGGTATATTTATGATATATCAATATTTACGTAGCCTTTTTCGTCAGTCGATGGCCAAAAATCCGGGAAACTAAGAGTGGGTAAAAGCAATCGGTAAGTATATGGAATCTGTATACATTCGACATAGCCGATGAATCGTTGAAAATTGCGATGAGCCTCAAAATTTTATTCGTGAACTGCACATCCTAAACTTCCATATGTTGGAATGTTCTAATTTCTTTTTACATCAAAGCATTAGAAAATCAACTGAATTCTGAAACGTCCAATATTTCCCTGATGTAATATTTTGTTGACCTTCGGTAGTTCATTAACTGATAGTTAATGCCGGGGCGAAGAACGCTTCTAAGGAACTTTAGGACTTGGTGAAAACAACCCAGCATCATAGTGAGTATATTAACAGTTCACAGTTTCAGTATTTATGAGCCGATCTTACCAGAAGGACGATGGAGTGTGTTGCCATAGTATTCCGGTAAAATGAATTGTTTCCAGCAAAACTGTGCTCGTCGGATGCATTTGTTGTGTCTAACATCATTTTGAGATTGACGTATCACGATCTTGCACTCAGTAGGTTGTTCATATAGATGTGTGTTGTCACGAGTTATCAGAAAAACACGTTTAAGTGACAAATATCACTTAAATTGAGCATCAACGAACGATCAAAATATCGTACGGTGCTCCTTGTCAGGAACCAACAACCAAAACTTGTGTCCATCCTCAATGGTTGCACACAAGCAGGAGTGGTTGAACGTTTAGCTATGATGATTCGGCGGTTCTTAATGTGCGATAAGTAGCACATTGGTCAATACGGTTGCCTCGCAGAAGCATAGAAAGAGCTCCAGTTCCGATCTTAGCGAGGACCTGTACCACTGAAGAAACGCGGGTCTAGTACGTCTTCTTCAAACAGGCTGGCAGGCACGTCCATCTAAATGAAAAATCTGCATTCCGCTGTGCATGATGTGCATTGATCTTAACGATTCCCGGACTATGCACCAGTAATTTTGTCAATCACTTAAAAATCGGTATAGCTAGCAAGCTCGTTATCACTGGCCTAACTTTAAGCGTGACATATATTGATTTACTTCTTGACCTATCAAGGAAATCGATATCGGGATAACCAGTAAAGTGGTGTGAAAATGAAACACATCCCCGTCTCGTTAAACAGGTCAGGAAACATTGTCCAATTGAAATCTTGCCCTTGACAAAACACTGATGATTTTGACCTAATTCCTTGTTAAAGTTGTCTGTCATGTAAGATGATTATGCAAAACCGATCGATTGAGTTGAGCGTTGGGAACACAATTTTTCATAACTATTCCAAAGGTTTGCAATAGTCTTACCGGCTACCAAAATATGACACTTTAGATTGTGACTCAGAATAGTCATAGGGATTTTACTAACATGTGAAACTTCCGATTAGCTAACAAAGAGAGTTCGTACTAGTTTTAGCAAGGCAATAATATCTGCGGTGTACTAGCTTATACAGTCTCACCGGTGCAGCAGAAATCAGAGTGTATCATTGGTTGACAACAAAATACATGTAATGTCACCTTTTTTGACTTGTCCGGTCCAATACTGAGCGGAGAATCTGACCGATAATAGGATATAACAGTGAAACTGCTTGTGAGAGCATGTCAGCATATCTTACAACGAAATTGTCCAGTGTTAGGTTATCATTTCTGTAGGAATTCAGATGGGCGGCGAATTGCTTAGTTCTTCATAACACAAACTCGGTCGCTAAGATGAGGTTTTATAAAATTCTGGAACCAACTGCATATCTGACTACAAGTTAAATTGAGTTTTGGAAATTCAGACTTGGAATTCAATTGGTCCCTTACTTTGTGTCGTAACAGTTAAATGCATTTATGTATGCTTTACATTTTTAGCAAAACAGATTTCAGTCAAATGAACTTAACTTGTTGACTTACTTCCGCCGAAAATAGTAGGAATAAACATATTGAAGTTGTCTAACTATCTGAGCTAGTTAACTAGAGACGCCGTTCCAATGCTTTACACAGTATCTACGGATTATGAACTACTCCAATCGAAAGTTAATTGATACCGAATTGAACGAGTGTTTTTATCTTGGATAATCTGTTTTATGTTCTTCCGACTTACGAATGAATTGGATTTCGTCATAGCTACCTCGCCTAGTTGCAGAAATGAATTATGATCAATTCTTTTTACATAACCGGTATAAGGGTAACCTCTGTTTTAACGCACCTTCATATCTCTCAATATCATTGGCTTTGTCAACACTGTGCTAATCCGTTACATAATCATCAGTTCCTACTGTAGGCTGTGATTCCATCTCAGCAAAGCTCTATTTTTCTCTGGGTTCTAAGCAAGGAACACATACACTGATGTCGCTTCTGTTCGAGGTCCCTCATTTTAAACGGCAACTTTTGTTCTGTCCCATTCAGGTGGCAACCACATGAGGCGATAGCAACTTTAAAAGCGAAATCCACTTGTGTTAATTTAAAAATACACATTTTAGTAATTTGACTTATCAGCTTACAACAAGAGATGCAGTGACGGTATCCCTGACAGTTATTTGCCTCATTTTGAAATCACACGTGAATAATGTCGTAAATTCTCTGGAGCAATTCTTTTGCGAGGATGCTGAAAAAGATTTTCATCTCAGTTGTAACTCAGTTTAGTCAAAGGATTCGGACCACAGCAAACTTCGAGATAGATACGGTAATGTATTCTAGTTCGGACAAAGACAGAAGAACGTAGGGTGTCTTGTGAACCCAGAGTTTGTTCGCTCCCCCTGCCTTACCACACAGAAAGTGATACAAGCTGTTTATAGTTAGCAAACAAAGCAAATGATTTGAAGATGGTGTCATTGCTTTCACTGCTGATAGTAACGCGCAGAACTCAAGAGTTAAGGATCAGAGGTAAATGAAGATGATTATTTGTCACTGCATAAAAAGAATAAGGTTAATCCGGCGGATTCTCACCAGCTTCGTAACCTTAACCTGTGGGATGATTCTTGAAAGTATGTTTTTTAGGAGCCCGCCGTTAAGTCCACTTTACATCCATCTTCTTTCAGATGCCTGTTATTAAAAATACGTGCAGTCTCATGTGTTGATATAGGCAGAGCACACGATAACAGCCCGTCTGTTACAATTCATACCGGAAATGAATGAACAGATGGAACCTTCATCAGCGTCACTACTGGATCCCGGGAGAACTAGGGAACAATGTGGGAATAAACTTATGGAAATCGTGATCTGCGGACGGCTAGCGGGTGGTGATTAGAGTACCGAGGTGAAAGTAGGTTTTTGAGGGCTGGAACACAAAATAATTACAACCATTGAATTTGGCACCTGACTGACCTTTATTCTACTGTTGTAGCAGTTGTCGGAATGACAAATTGTGTCTCATACGCACGTGGGCAAATGCATAATTTTGTTTGTGTTCATGTATAACATAAAACTTTCACGTAAGTATTTTGTTGACAGCGATATTCAAACTTCCAAATGTTGTTTATGTTACCACTGGTGCAAAAGAATAACCGATTTCACAAAGCAGATAAAAGTGTAATTATTTTGCTTACTCGAGCAATAAGTCTAGTTAATTGGTACTACATAACACTTGCAGTTGATCACAACGTTCGTAATCCGGCTGAGTTTTGCCTGAGCTGCGCTGGTAAACCTAAACTAAACCCTAGTTCAGTGTAACCATACAACAACGATGTGTTTAACGAGAACTGATAACGTGTGTATTCCGGACCCTATTTATCTCCGTAAACAATAGGGACTTAGAAGTTTACTTCTCTGTCGAGATGTATTTGATGTATTAGCTTGTTATGATAATGAGCAAATATTTAGTAGTATGCAAACTTAAATATAATCTTCAATTGTAAAATGTTTCTTTAGTCAACAAAACTAGTGTCCTGAGAGCAATAATGTGGAGCACAAAACATGTTTTTGTTTTAGGCTTAAACTAATCGCACCACAAATAACGTGAAACTAGTGACCGAAGTAGATAATAAAAAAGATACTGTGGACTGCACGGTTGCTAGCAGTTACACAATGGTTGGCCTAAATTATGAGCTTAATTAAGTGTGGACCAGGGGATGATTGTTTCCAAGACATTCTTACGACCGCAAATGTCAGCGTCAGAGAATCAGATACTAGTGGATTCAGTAATAGTGAACATTTGGAATGTGACCATTTTTGATCGAGTTCTTGGCATTCGGCAGACAGTCAAAAATTGACTTTCTTATCGACAGAATGATGACTATCGGTTAGCAATCGTGCTTAAAATCGTTGTAAGTGCATACACTATTATTTGTTGCCAATTGGTTTTTATTTAGGGAAAGATTTTGAGTTTAATGATAAGTAATGGGGAAGCAGATATAGATTCTCTACGGAGTCCGTTACCCGGTAAATTTTTTCTAGGAAAACTGAAAATCCAACGAATCCAGTTGCCACCCTGAGACATGAACCTTCACCACCGCTACGTGGACCATAATTTTGTCCTCATTGGCAACTTTTCTGGGATACCCGCCGTTTCTGGCCAGCTCGACCATGTTGTCGCTCACATTTGACCGAATTCAGAGACCGAATCGAACAATGTTATAATTTTTTAAGTAGATTTATTCAAACGATCTGACTGCTAGTTAAAGCAGGCTGTACACCACGAGTCGACTCGGAGCGGACAATGCACGAATTTAAACAGTTGTGTTTTGTTCAGACAACAACGAAGTCTGGCTTGTTGTTTAAGTGGATGAGCAAGTAAAATCGATTTAACAACGATCCAACATAATTCGAGAGGAGAGCTACCCAGAAAGATTTATCCCAACAATTACGGCAGATAAAACGAACAATGGTGACAGAAGAAGAGGTCATTTATATTGGCCACTTATGGTGGTGGTTCACTGAACTGGGTCACTGAGCTCATCAGTTGTCTATTTCATAGTGTGCCTGGTCAAAAATCTCCGGCACTTATCCCCGATCTACTGTTTATTGATTGCCCATTTGGGTCTCCGTCTGGAGGAAGAATTGCTTGTGCGTACTCAGAGCAAGCTGGTTTATTCCGTTGCTTGTACATTTGGCATGTACATTTGGCATCCTCAGGACTGGTTAGGAACTGAAGTGAGAAGAATGACAATTCAAACGACTGTCACACATCAAAAAGCCGGTAGTCAATAAACTGAACATCACTCTCGACTGCCCGCAGCTGTCGCATTCTCATAAACACTCCAGTCAACCTCTTTCGAAAAGCAATCTATTAATTGCTTACGGTTGCCTCATAAAGGACTGGCTAGAGTTTTAGTTCCGGACGTGGCAAAGGTATGCACGACCCGATGATGTCTAACGTGAAAGAACTTCGAGTCTTGCGCTTCTTTTTAAAAGGGCCCGCTAGAAAGTCTATGGGAATGCGGCATCTGCGGTCAATTATGAGTGATATTCAGTCCGTATGGAATTGAAATATGTTGATGCTGACCAGTGAGTAATCTATAAGTCAACTCAGTTGAGTCGTTTAAGACCGCAAACATTTAAGACTGCAAACGTCTGAGTTCAGCTCAACAGTGCCATCTAGTGAAGGCTAACGTTGTTAAATTTCGATCACTTACTTCAAAGTTGCTTGCACAAGAATAGTTTGTTCCTTCCCTTAATCTCTAGCGACCATTGACCAGATTATGTTGATTTTGTGTTAATTACTCCGAATTGCCATCAGTAGCATGTAGTCCGTTCGTTCAGAAGCCACAAATTGCACTCAGATTCTGCTGAGAACTTAAGTGTAACATTTTAAACTGTCGATATTTACTGAATTGCTGTTGGAATTTTGAAGACATACGTTGGTCACTTTGTCCTCCTGATGAACCCACAGAACTAGTAGGACGAAGACTTGAAATTACACAGAAAACTGAATGGAAGGCAATCTTCACGCTGGGATAAAGTCCCATTTCGAAAACATGTAGAAGGCAAACTGAAGTAGGAGGGGAAGATAACCTGAACACCATTAAGTAAGCTGAATCAAACAGTGATTGTCTGTTGACATTCACGGTTTCAATTTGTTAGTTCCAACTGGTCATTCTGAGACGAAGTTATGTTGTGACAGACATAAGCACCTTAATGAAATAACATATTTATCAAATATATTACTGGCTGTTGATAACCAGACAACCCGATTTATTTCCGGATGATATTTCGAACGTCCTGTAGGCCAACACATATAAACCGATTAACATTGCCGTTTCATGACTGTCTGCAAAAATACCGTTCGAATAAACCGCGGTTCTTTCAAGCCAAGTATATTTTGTTCTCTGAATCGACAAACTAATGTGGTGTGTACAGTTTATATATATATATTATACGATGGTCAGCTGGGCACAATAATATGTCCCGTTTTTCACTACGGTGCCTACGAGTACGTCCTATTTATCACTTAGGTGGTTAGTTTGAAGAAACATAGCATTTTATCTCCAGACAATTAAGTCAAGTCATGCCAATTTATGGTTTCTTTCAGACTAAATCTAAAAATTCAACTTTCACAAGCAAACTGTCTGAACACAGTAAATAATACTCTTTCAAGATAAATGTCTGTATTAGGTTTCTGCTATGACAGTGTTATGCTAAAGCAGACAATGGCTACTGGAAGCTATTTGCCTCACTGTCTTATAATAATGCGAACTATACAAGTGTATATCGCATGAATGTATTGTATAATCAGACTAGCCTGCATGTAGCAGATGGGAGATGACAGAAACCCATTCGTTTGTGAACGTAGGACACTCTGACATGGAATCTGCTAATCGGCCTTCATACAGAAATGAACATTATACATCGCTTACCCCAGAGAAACAACTTAAAAAATCAGCTCAAAATTTCCCGTCACGTGTCAGAATATCCGGGAAAACCACAAATGGTCAACATGAGAACCACAGAAAATATACACGTTTATAAGTATGAAAGCCAGGTATTGGTGACTCAGCAGAGATGTTAATCGGTTTATGTGGAAGTATGCCGTCTAACCAATATGGAAAATATACGCATTTTTTCATTTCCACTCTGATTATCTAAAGATAATTGGACATTTTATGTGCTCGCAACAAAAGGTCTACTCATCCATTATATAAACAGTATGAGAAGTGCCATTAAAATTAATTGATTGGCCAAGCACGAAATACGTAATGTTACTGCCTTATATGAAACAAATGTGAGGAATAATTGTCGATAGGTTGAGTGATAAAAAATGGCGCACTCATAAACTACAGGACGATATTTCATGATGTGGTCTACCTTGTTCTGAGCAACATCAATCAACCGCATGATTAACCTGTCCTAATTATTAAAGCAACCATAGATTTGTATTCATTTGGAATATACATTCTAGTTGGGTTTAATTTGGCTCCCAGTTGTTGACTGCCAATCAAACGTCGATTGAAACTGAAGTTTGGGCCGAGTGGTATTGTCGCCTAATAAAAATCAATCTATACCATATTTTTCTCGTGTATAAAATAGCCTCAGAATCGCAATTACAACTGGGTGTTTATGTGTTGCTATGGGGACCCCATTATCTATATCCATATCAGTTGCACTGCTATTATTCTGCCTGATGACTGACGCTCGTTTAAGGTTGGTTCACATATCGCATGCTCTCTGTATGACATCTAGCTCATATTTGTTAGACAACATGCATATGTTGCAAATCACACTGAAGTGCATTCAGTGGTATGGATGACGTAGTATAGCATGTTTTAGGTAGTTATATGAAGACAACCAGCCGTATGATCTATTAGATGTTTCATGCTGAAAGTATCTTAGCAGAATCTATTTGGTGTATATTAGTTCAGGACTTGATTGGATATACCGAGTGTAAGCCAAGGCTGTTTCCTATGTCAGTTGCATAAGACAGCAAATACAAACCTGGATAACCTGAGAAAAGTACTTTATGGTCACCGAGGTCGTTACACACACAGAAATGGCTAACAACCTGGACAGATGGTTAGCTAGCTAAGGAAGCCAATCAATGCAATTGATGAATAATATTTTAGAGCCTAGAGCCAATACTAACTGAAGAAGTCAGAATTAGTACGAATGCAAGCACTCTTCGGATAGCTACACATGGATATGCTACAATCATGTCAGATGTACACATTATTATCTGTTACTTGTCATACCCTATTCTTTCTTCGAGATGATATCTCATTCTCAGCTAGCTAGCAGTTAATCCTTTCCAGTTAGTTCTGACTGATCATTCGGGATGTTTTACCGAAGGTTTATAGCGTCTACTCTCGTCGGTCTAATTACGTGATATGCATCAATAAACCACGTCACTCATTTGCATTGCATTAGTTCGTCTGTTGCCAACACTGCGCCAATAAATGCCATGTGGTTTTTAGGGTGGGAACGTGATATTTGTTTACTGGTAACTAGTGATGAATTTAGTGGATGCCAAATAAACGACACACTTTTGGAAACAGTTTTCGCTTTCATAAAGACCATACCTAAAGGAAACCTTTACTTGTGGTTTCTTCACTAGTGTTTATCCGTGTCACAGCAAAGATGTGAACTCCAGCTCAATTTGTTACGAGACGGTCATGGTAACCGCCTTACCACTCACCTCACCTGACCGAAATATCATACGTAAGATGTCGCTAGATTACGCACGTGTTTTATTCACCAACAACTATGAGTGGGCGTACTTATGTGATAACTGAGCCATGCCTAATATGAGGTAGATGGGGCAGTAGTCAAGACGGTTGCTTCATGAGGAAGTGGGCGGAAGTTCAAATCTCAACCACTGGGGTAAGATGCACTATTCTCAAGTTGTGACAGAAGTTGCCTATATCTAGTGATCAGCCACAGTGAGCCGGCCAAACCATTCCATCTCACATACTGGTGTAAGATACAAACGCTACAATGATGATTACTTCCTGTCATGTTTCACTGCCTATTGTAAAACACTCTTCAAATGATTCCTATTATACTATCCTACTTTATCATGACTGACGATCCAGTTATCTTTGTCGTTTGGGATTGCATCAAATCAGGGTAACAAGCAAAATTTCCTTTGGATAGGTTCAATTACACAGATGTGTATTGCTTAGTCGTCGAAGTAAACAATATGCTGTTACTAGTAAATAGTGCACGAACCTGAAGTACCACCACATTCAGTGTAATGAAGCAATTAACACAGCCTGATTAGAACATGTTTTATCATCTCAGTTAACACAAATTTTGGCGTAAGTGCTGTTGCATCTGTCGAATGACAAAAGCAAAGTGATACACGTGACTATTTCCAAACGTCTGTGGTAGGTTGCTGTTACTTTACAGATACGAATTCGTAAATGTTACTATTTTCAGTTCAGGAAAGTGCTTCATGGCATCCAACAAGATTTTTGTCAACGGTAAAAACAATGATTTTTTAAAAGATGCCGTCTCTTGGACTTAAATCCGTCCGTCGCTCTGTACCTTGCCCCATTCGGAGAAAGCATGTTTGTGTTCATGATTCTATACATGTTGCTTAATCACCTCGTTTCAAACATTAGCGGAGTTGTAGAAACTGGAAACACACGTTTCCAGTTTTATTCCTGTTTGACACATGAACTTGAGGTTAGCTTTTGGTTGCAATGATACAAAGCCTATAAGGCAGGTTGATAAAATAACTCAATAACATTCAAAGTGGTAGTCCAGTGGCCGTTTTTATCATCAATTCTATACATTTCGTTGTTATGATAAGCACAATCACTTACAGACTAGACTGTACACAGGAGGTCATTATCAGTTTAACACCACGCATACGTAGTTAGTCTTGTTATGCAGGCCGTTTTTTGAAAACAAACAATGGACCGATTTACGGTTTATCAGTGGGACATGTTCGTCACTTTAGATCAGGTTTTGTTGCATTTTAACTTAATCATGATTGGAAAACGTTTATCAGAACCGAAGGTACAATCATATATGTCTGCCCACTTTTCGTACCCTTCTCGATAAAGAAAGGTAACGGTCTTGTTAATTAATTTCTAGAACCTTTCAGTCGCGATTTGATTTGGTTGAAAGTAGGCGCTGGACAGGTCTGCATCGTTGCTTGTAATTTGACTGATGGTTGACAAAGGCTGATCATTCGACAGGAGAATTATAACACGTTGAAATTGGAAGCCTCATTTTTTCTGAACTCACTCAAGAGTTATTGCTTGTTGTGTATCACAAAAAGCTAGTTCATTCAGACAAACGTTTTGACTAAATCGTTCCATAACAAACAGACAAATGAATTTTACTATTCCCTCAGGTTCATCAGTAGTGCATTTTCCCATGCAAACTTAGACCCGAATACCGGACATCATGCTTACTAGACTAGTCTATACATCACCGAACAAGCAAAACCGAAATAGAAATATTACTTTACAAGTTTTTCTAAATTTCCTAAAAAATGGGTTAGGTTTAAAGGAAATTCCATGGAATATTGAAACATTGTTGGAAATTTTGTCAATGAAAGAGTCATAGGCGACTTCCAAATATTGCAGATCAGAACAGCGACAGCAAGAGTTTACTAAACCACCAACACCAAGACTCATCATACCTACCGACAAGTAAATGAATTTCACTGTATTCAGGTCTTAAGAAACAGACTGATTTACCCACAGTGCAACACGTTTAACAGTGTCCAAATCCATCGTGAGTTTAATTTATTGGAAAGCTTCCCTGTTAACGTGAAAGACCATTTTATCTCTGTCGCTTTAAACTCTGAGCAAAAACAATAATTTTTGAAAATTATGTGCGTAAATAAAGTGTGTACATAAGTAATCTTCTACAGCGTGCAAATATGTACATCATCGACAAACTCTGTAAGAGTGAAACTCAAGCGTAGGTCTTTATTTCCAAGGAGTACAAGTGGAACATTTATCGCAATGCAAAGCTGCGATCAGGTGCAATCAGTGTTGAGATATTTTCGTCGTATTTTTTTACTTAATCGAAGTGCAAGTAATGTTATAAATAGAGTGGGCTTGATTGTCTGGAGTTGAACTCTCAAGTTCCCTGACAGCTGTTCTTTAAAATGACGACAATGAGTTGAATACTTTCGACAACGTCGCACTGCTCAGCCGATAATATCACGGAACCCGTCCACTCACCATTCAGAGATGATATTGAGGGAAAGATTTACACGTTACTAGAACTTCGACGACGGTTTGTTGGAGTCTTCGATGGATTGAGATTAAATTGGTTGAGAACTTCTAGAGAAATCCCATCGATAATCTTAGTGTCAGAAAGACTCGTCATTTGTAATGCGGCCTCTCATGAACAGCCGATACGAACACGTTTCTTACAGATGGGTTCAAAATGAAACTGGAGTAAAATTGCCCACCAACATTGCTAAGAAATTGGACACACAAGCCCACTCTAAACACATACTAGAAGGCTGCTTAAGTTGTCTTTCAAATATTGTGTTTACGCAACTTGGTTCAAGAAAAATTCCTTATCAGTTTTAAGGGCATCCGATCCTTAACGTTGCTATGTAGGAAAGGCGCTATCAGGCTATGACAAGATTGATTGCAACACTCAGTATTTTTCGAGGAGGATGAAGGTGTTGTTTTCTTTAAATGAGACAAGCACACAGAGAAACTTAACACATTTTTGGAAGGCTTTCTAAATTTAAATTGGACCAAATGCCAAGTTAATCCAACTAGCTAATGCACTCCACTGTTGCGAAATTGGAAGCCAAAGTCAGCGGCATTTGGCAAAACCATGCTTTTCCGAATGTATCAGTCAGCCTCTTGTACACGAGTCAGTTGGATTGTGATTACGTGCTACCTCTTGTGACTGTCTGCATATTTATTCACCGTTTGGCTTCATCAACCTGACGTATGGCGTGTGCATACTTCACTGTTGCGAATTAATAGAGCAAACGATATGTTGACATATCACAACACATCTAGCTTTGAGGAGGATGGGTTGAGTAAACACAGTACAGTCTTTAAAGTTTATTTAAGCATGTAATTGTTAAATTGTTCGTACTCGGATTGCTTGTCGGACTTTAGCTACCGAAACATAGATATGTAACTGGTGCCTCGAGGTTTTAACTGACCTGTTCGATTTTAAATTCGTCAGGCTGACTCTCATTTCACTTCGGGATGGCACATCCAGTAAACAATATTTTTCCGAAAGTGACAACAATTTCATACCTTTTAACTAAAGTCGCAATACCAAAAGCGCCATTTTTTATCCTTGTAATAACGGTACACATGGAGCGACAATCGTACAAAATAATCGCATGACGGAAATGGAAGGTTGCTCGTGCACCAGACCAAAACCGCCACTCTTCTTACGTCAGTCACAAAGGTTTACTGCCATAACGCTTGGAGTAACCACTTAATATTTAACTCACGATCCGCACTCCTTGGACTGCGCCAATTCTAAATAGTACACCTGTAACTAGATTCTTCATCAATCGTGGGACTAGAATATTGTCATGGAAGCTGAAAATCTCATTACCAGTTTGCTCTGACAACTGACAAGCCGTCATAGTTATACTTACCTCGGTCTGGCACATTGTTAATCTGTGCAAATGGAAGTGACCCAGAAGGAGAGCCACAAAGGTGTAGCCGGCCAACAAATCGTGTGCAGAAATTGGTAATAAGCTCGCTCATCTGGTTATCCAACACAACGGTGGTTCTGAGGTTTCTTACAAATGATTTAGATGGAGGAATACGTGCACCCTGAAGGCATGACCAACGCGTCACAGGATCGGATTGTTGCGTAGCCGTCAAATCGTACTGTCGGTTAACGGAACGAAACATACGTTCTTCTAGAACAATAATGCCACTCAAAACAAGCGTGAGGTCAACCAAATGTCCCACACTGGAAGATGTGAATCTCGTAGTAAACATTTTGGTCGCTTCATCTAAACGTAGTAGACCTCACCAAATAATGTCAGTGAGAGCAGTCGAGATTAAAATGCCATCATTTACCCGGTTAAAGTATTCCATTTTGACATGAAGTCGTTGCTGTCTGGTCTGAGAAGGAGGTGGCAATTGGCTACTGGAAAAAGTATTTATTCTTCTTGAAGTAGCTGGTATGTTTTTCTTTAGTTAGCATTTTTGAACGAAGCGGTTAGGTGACATCGTCCGTACGACGCTTTTTCAAGAGTAACACTTTGTGCATATTCATCACATAAAACAGAATTACTCATGAAAAATGGAACATATAATAAGTAAAAGTACTGAAGTATTTGTATCCCAAGCTGCATACAATGAATCAACTGATAACTAACTACCAGTATAGAACAGTGTGTTTCAAAATGGCCTAGCGCACACATCTAAACGTCTTTTTTTGCAGAAGGTGGCGGATGACACTATTCTAATCCAGAGCGAGGCGTATAATCCGCAGGGGACAAGACTTGAGTGTTTGCTATTTTTTATGATCCCTGAGATATACTTTGGTTTTTTCATGTCAAAGTTACCAGACGTTGCCCTCAACTTGGGTAGTTTGAAGCAATCTACGGTCATTTCAGCAATCGATATCTCCGATTGTTAACCACCAAACTTTGTATTCAGTCCCTCTGTTTAATTTTTGAATCAATGACCTCTTTGCAATAAACCATTGATTAATTAGTTAAAAGTGGCTGTACACACACCTGTGGTAAGAATGTATGAAATAATGCTGTAGAACTATAATTTGAGTTATGTATTTTGATTATTCTATTTGGGTTCTTCGAAATCTCTTATTTTGTTATCATGGGAGCTTATTAAATTTTGCCGCAATTTCCTTGATTATTTTCTAGGACCGTTTCGGTATGTGAGTTAGGGTAAGCTAATTAGACGGTCATTATCTGTTTCCGTTCGGCTTCACATAAAATCACTGAACCGTAGTCGTTTCTACTTCTCGCCTTGTTCTGAAATCAAATTCTGCTCAGCTGCAGTTCACTTTTTCCAAAACAAATTGATAATGACTGCAGATGCAATACAGTCACAAAACACAAACTCAGCAGGCAACATAGAATCGGTGAGGATACTTCCACTTGTACTCAACCCTACTGTTATTAACAAACAACCATCAGTCGAAAATTTCGTGTCAGATTTACCGTCCATTCAAATCTACTGAAGACACTGCACTCACTAATCGTTGAGTAGTGTCCTGAACACATTGGTTTAAGTTTTGGGACTTCAATTTTGCAAGCGAACTGATCATAAACCTGTCGTATGGAATGAAACCTCCACTTGGGCAATACAAGTGACATGAATTTGACCGTTTACGCAACCGATCGCACTTGTCTCAGACGTGAATCTTCAGCTGGCTCCATTTGAAATAAGCATTAGGCTCTCTGTGAATTCGATTTCCTTATAACTCACGAGTATTGCTTACCACTGCTGCGGATGAGCCCAAAATTCCGAAAACATTCTTATCGAATAATCTCAGTGACTACTGGACTACTGATATCATATGGAACAACACCAAATATTCGTATCTGAACACCCAACCAGATTCACTTGTGAACATTACCTAGGTTACATGAATACCTCAAGAACGAGTACGATTATTGTCATGTCAACTCTTTTCGATGTTCCTATGTATAAGCCTACTAAAATAGGTTGTAACCAAATAATTCACCAACTGCCTTGGGCAAAGTTTTAACAAATGATGAGTATTACAATAGCGTGACATGACAGGTAAACGTTACCGATGATGTTTGACGATAGTGGCACGTGGGTGTTAGCCTTATGGAGTAGACAGCCACACAGGCTAATTCTAATTGTATGTAAAAGCTATATTAGTATTTTCATTAATTAACCGGACAAAACTATCCCACTGCAATGACCCCGATCTTGGTTATACTCATTGAATATGCCTTTCACTGATCGGATATCTACATCTGGTCGTTTATGTGCGACCACATTGGTTGGCCTGTTTCTTTGCTGGATCATTTTGTGATCCTAAACCCCAGATGCTTTGAACCAAAATCCACTTACCCTTAAAGCATCCTCTTGTTGATCACATGGCTGTTTTCCCACTAGCTGGTCCTCAGACACTGAAGTGACATATCTACCGTAGGTACATTCTTTCCTGCGTTTAAAATGCAAACTTTTGTCAATCGTATTTTATATTGTGTGGAATGTAAGTTGTCCCTAACATTCATTCGTTCGACATTCCTTCGTATGTGATAGCCACATCACACTGTCCTATGGTTGCCAGTCTTTTGGGATGAAGTGACAGTATTCGAGGCTTATATACACTATTGTTCACATAATTTGCTATTTTGCACAGATACGCTTTGGATGTTTCTGGTTTTGACGGCACTCTTGGTTCATCCCTTCATGAATTACCTAATCGCCGGACCACAATCCGGAACAGTTTTCATGATGAATGCAGCGTTCTGACCAAAGTGTAGTTGGAAGCTTTTAGAAATAAATCTTCAACAGTATTTCTCTTATGTCTGAATGCACGTGCCTAGCAGTCATTTCCGATTTAGAGTAGACCTCGTAAAATATTATGCATGCTATCATCGGCAGCTGTCTTAGCATTTTAGCTGGTGTGTTCCATCCACCTTTAGTGTATCAAAAAGTGGTGGTCGCTTTACATATTTCGAAAGCATTTTTGACTTCATACACCATTTGCGGTCCGGTCGGAACAGCGCTATATATTAAAAAATGTGCAATATATCTGGACTAGCATCACACGTGCTCACTGGGGTGGAAAGTAAAGCAAAAAGATCCTACTGGTATCCATAATTTCTTTGTGGTTCCAAACTAGCTCGCTACTCAACGGACCTTGTCAGCAAACAGAAACTGTGCAACACTGACATAGTGAAACTCGTAAACATATTGTGTATGTTCAGCTTGATTAACGTTGTTCAGTTTCACCTTCTCAGCGTTCTGGTCACTATGACCTGTTAATGTTGTTTGGGTTGAGACTGTTTGCCAGCCGCTGATTCCAATCTATGCTAAATCCGAGTTTCAATCCTCCCCAGAGTCCCGTAAAATTCATAAGAAATCAATTTTGCTAACCGCTATTTCAGTTAATTCTCATCAGGCTTTCACAATTACACAGTGTAAGTGCGAGTTATGCATGAAAATTATAACGTGTCAAATAGGTCATCAGAAATCACTGTAGTGATACGAGTCACAATCTACTGGGGGAGGATGGGAGTGTTGGTGAATGTATCGGAGTGTTACATGTGCTTGTCATGAGGCATGCGTTCATCAATGTCATGCGTTTCACGCTTGTTCGGGTTTCAAGTGCATGTGGAATGATTTGCCATGGAAGGTGGAGGGTATGTATGGATTGTTTTTGGGCACATAGGCAGGGGTTGTGAAGTCTGATGGCTGTTGATAACAACCGTACACTAACAGATCTGGAGCAGCATTGACGAACTTCGTAGATGACTCGGAACGCTTCATCCGGATTTATTTGATGACCAGTGTCAAGTAAGTGGGAGCCAATCGCACTAGAAATAGGCTTTCTCGAACCGTCGTGAGGCCATCTCGGTAGATGTTCACGAATCCTCTTCGACAGCCGCCTTATGGTCGTCTCAACGTAACCCGTTTGACAACTACAGGTGAGAGAATAGATACAGAAAGACGAAGATAACTTGGGCAAACTATCCTTAGGGCGTGACACTATTTTGGGGCAGGCATCGAAGGACACGATAAGGCTTCCTGCAGGATAGGCACTCTCGACCCCGTTTGCAGGTCTGTGGGTGATTATTTCACTGGTAACCTCATCCCTAGATGAGAGACAGATGAAAACCAGCTTTTTCTCCGTTGTCAGAACGAGTTCAAGTTTCGTACCGGAATGCAGGTTTGGGTTTCTCAGTTTAGTTATCTGTGTGAGATATGAAGACTTTCTTAGGATGGCCACAATTTGTTGCTGGCTAAGATTGTTTGTAACTTGTTCGAAACCGTCCAATAAATCTTGGCAATATCTAACTAGGAATTAATCAAATCCCTGACCACTCATCAATGGTATTTTCTAAGTTGAAAATAATTACCGTGCAATCGATACTTATGTTTACTGATAACGCCCCCAATCCGAATTAATTTTTTTCCCGATCAGAAGAAACAATTAAATGGCTATGCCCGGTTGAGCAGAAAATGAGTAATAAAAATTATTTATCAGAGAGTAGGAGATTTTGAGTCAGGTAAAAAAAACAGTAGTTAATAATTGTTGCATATCGGAAGCACGTGAAAATGTGGACAATGTCAGGGTCGGTTGTAATCAAGAAGGAGGGGCAAAAGTAAAAATTCAGCTTGTGAAACAGAACATTTAGCCCACTGTGTAATCAGATCATCCGGTCAATCATCCAGATGAAGTAAATCAGTCACAGAATGGCCATCACATACTCCACAGATGGCAATTGTTGGTTATCTGCGCTTGAGACTACAGTTAAAATAAACATCTACGCAATAGGTCATTTATCGTCTGTTACATAACATGCGACACAAACACTAAACACGTTACATGCTGAAGAGCGCTGTAACTCAGAGCAAACCTCTGAATGGAATACCCTGTATTATAGGGAAGGCTAACGTTAATTCCATCAGTTGGATAATACACTAGATGAATGAACACTATGGATGAAACATTTTAATGTAATTTGAAATGCAGTTACATTCTTCAAGAAAACGAATTTCTCTGTTGGTATGAACAGAAAATAGTACAAAAATAGATTGGTCGCCTCAACTGTTGTATCATATAATAACAGTGTGACATATACTAAACGAGTATTGTAAGTATTAAAAACGAGGTCACGTGAACAATGCAAAGAATGGCTTACTTCGGTTAGTAAAGATTTCTGATTAAGTTTCTTATATTTGTGTAAAACTTATAGAACCGAGTAATACAAAACCTGTTCGTTGACGTGTCACTGAAGCGGACGAAACAAACAATCATCTACTGAAGTTGTTACGCAGTGGTGGAAATTCAAACGCAAAACAGACAATTAATCCAGTAAAGATTTTCCATGGGTGTCTTGAACGTTCACGGGCAATCTATCGGAATACATCATTATTAAACAGAATGGTAGGTATTACCAACTCTAAGTAGAAAAACCATAGATAACAACAGGTTTCTGACCCTCAAAGGATGATTTGGAGAACATTGCTTAAGTTGTTTAGATGTGGATGGAAAAAGAAAATTTACACTTACTTTAAACAACGGGTTTTCATCGCCTCATGCGAACACCGTTAATGATTAATATTTGTGTACCGTTGTATACCTAAGATGACAAATGTAAGTACACTGTTGAACGGAAATTGGTTGGCTTAACTCGAATAGAATATGGGAGAACCATCAGTAGCCTCAGAGAATCGACGATCCCCAGTCGTTAGAAGGTTACATACTGACGTTCACTAAGATTTTGAAACAAAATGCGACAAAATATCCCACCAGCAGTGATGATTCTAGTATATATCTAACCAACAAACACTAGGTATACATTACGTTGAAACCACTATCATTATAAGTAAGCAGTAAAGAAGATGTCTGGAAATTTTGACAGAAATTTGATGAATATTGCTCTCCCAAGGAGATGTCACAGGTGGAAGGCGATAAACGATTCTTGCCTAGCCTGTTGAGTATGTCAGTTTTGCTTGAAAAGACAAACAGGTACTCCGGTTAATGCCTTCCAAATTGCGAGGAAACTGTGGTTCACCATAGCAGAAGAACAACAATACAGTATAATAATTCCGAACAGTAGCACAATTCAGGCACGCGCAGATCGCGTCAGAAGTACGATTAAACAACGAAGCTGTCCAAGTCGACCTGATTATGGATGTAAGCTTGTCCATTCTTGCGAACTTTTGGAGACTATTGACCACAGAATTGCTGCTGGGCTATATAATAAGGGAGTTTCTTGTAGTAAGAACGTTGTAGTATAAACAGGAGTGCTTTCAGAAGGTTTGACAGGAGTATTTAACAAAGCTATATACTAACGGTTTGAAATATTACTGATAATATACTGTTTACTGGTTGTATCTGAAGGAAAGTCACATCAAGTGTTCTTTTTACCTTGTCAAAGTAAATTTTGATCAAAAAACGTTTGGTAAACTTATGGCGGCAGAACTATTAAGCATTCTAGCTGGTATTATGGTCCGGTGTTAGTTTAGGAAATACTGACGTGACCAAACACATATTACGGAAAAAGGTTGAACAATAATTCATCGCTATAATTTGGTTTTTGGCTCAATCTGCCTACCTTGTTAGTTTGCAGTATCTGTGAAAGTGCACAATGCTTTTGCCAATAATCTAAATATATCTGGCTGATTATTGCCAAAAATAAGAGCTTTAGTATGTCATGTGATAAAATCACTTACTAATCATTACGGTTCCTGTCGCATTAATAAATGGGTTCTGGGGTAGGTTAGAGGGATGTATTTGGGAAACAGTGTAGTTATTTAAATGTTTGGCTAGGTTGTAAAAACTATACATGTAAGATCCAAGTGGATTACAGTATATGTGAAAACTGTAGCTGAGAAGTTAACTTGGAGAAGGACATGAGTATACATAAAATAAGTATACCTAGTTGAATATAAAACGTAATGAATACGTGTGAAAACTGACGAACCCAAAGCATAGACTAGCTGTGCCTGTTCTGGTGAAAGGTTTGGTACTATCTAAGCCACTGAAGTGGTCCGATGAATCAGATACACACGCTAAACTTAGATACTTCCTCTAATAAAAAGTTTCTTAATGCATTTCAACCGGATCACTAAAACCAATTCCATTCACAAACTGTTCCCTACCACAACTCTTCTTGCCAGGGAAAGATGAAAACTTCAGGATAATTATTGTAAAAATTGAGTGTGTAATATTAAGGTTAGTTCATACAGAAAACTTTGTGATAACTATAGTCTACCTATCTAAGAGTTCAGTTCTCGATTGTCAAGTCACGTCTTATTCGTTAGAGAGTCCAGACCTCTAATACAGGCTGCTTCCCCATTTCTTAACTCTCGGACACTACTTAAAGCTGTTTATTCAAGTCAACAAGTGTATATGTCTGCCAGATTGGTTTGACAGTCTCTTCTAGATTCTAACCACAACACCTTATTTCAATAAGATAACTTCTTAATTTTTCCTTCCACTACTTCCCGGTAATTTTTCTATAAACGAATAAACTATCTCACATCACATACTTTTCGACCAACACAATATCCGTAAGATATAATCAGGTGTCCGTTACATGCACAAGATCCAATAAAACTGTTTGTTGTCTATGCACAGTAAGAGTTGACCAAAAAATGTGGACCACTTTGTAATAGAGAATAGTTCATATATTCCTGCAATATGTGATAAGCCAACCTGTGAAGTTTGAGTTCAACAAGGTTTGTTCATCTTTCAAATTGATTTGCTTATCAATCATCTCGGCTTATCTGTTCTATCGCTTACGTTAAGGAGTGTTTGCTTCTAATACAAGATGTTTTCCGGTTTACCTCTGGGAAATGTTAGTTGTGATTGATTGTTCGCCTTGTCCAAGCGAATCCCACCGTTTGTGAGCTCATGATATATTATGCTAAACTACGTCGTGTGACATTCCTAGGATGAAATAACGTTCATCTGTAAGTGATTTGAAAACATCCGAAATGATATATGAACAGAATTCAGGATCATCAGTACAAATCGGAAAGTCACACATTCGTGCTGGATAACAGGAGAATACCACCATTATCACAAGAATTTTTCTGAATTAATCATATGGTATTACTCGGGGGAAAACTGCAGCCTCCAAGTTTTATTTATGTTTGGAAACAGAAAAATACCTATAACGTCAAAATGTCTGTTTATTAAACTTGCTGAATCGTTGAAGGAGGATAAGAACAATCCATATGCACATATAATTCTGAGTGGTTAATAATGAAAGTTCATTTTGTCACTGGTTCGAATCTAGCCAAAGCCCTGACTTTTCACAATTTGCTCTCATCTATGATCAAAAATCTGCCAAACTACTCATTAGTAATACAATTTCTACGCGCAACAGTGACGCTGGTGAATTCTAGCGTAAACTGTTCGAGAAATCCTATTGCATCAATCGATCCCCCGGATTATTTGGTGGATTCCATATGAGACAGTAAAACTGGCAGGTAACCGAGTCCAAATATGAAACTTCGGAGCTCCTGGAGTGGCTTCATCGCTCAGCTGGTAAAGCACTTGCTGCGATCGGGCGTGAAGTTTCTGTCGTTAGATCAAATCCAGCCGAAGCCCTCACTTTTCCCAATTGGACCTCATTTAAAAAAAGTTCATATCACAAAGACATAATAGTAAATCAGGTATGTACTCCATTTGGAAACTTAATCCAGCCGAGAAACTTAAACTCAGATGTGGATGTGTAGTCATGAAATAAGTGCACAGAGAGTGGCTTGTAAGCACCAACATTAAAGTTCCTGAGAGTGTAGACTGTGAACCCGGAATGGCACCATAAGTATGTGCATTACATCATTGCCTAAGGTATTAACCGCAAGGATAAGCTTCAAACATCTTCCTGTATTTCTGTTACAAAAAATCCGGGCAAGATATTCTAGATTGGACATGATTTAATATCGCATCCTAAACGACTAATCTATTATTGCAATTTTGAATTACAAATTGGGCAAGGAAATGTGTTGTGAACATATAAAACCCACTACAACCTTCTACGTGACAGTGCAAAATAGCCTTCTTGTGTCAGTATCACTTGGTGCTTGACCATGGATTTCGCAGTCTGTCCGAGGAAGAAAGCAAATTACGTGTTAGAGCGCACTTTAAAGTCCAGAGATTAGACCTTACAGTAAAGTGAACGTCTTCTACAATATGTGATTTAGAGTTATAAACGTAGCCCCTACTGAGCTTAATCGTAGTAATATTCCAACCAGGAATATGCGGTCTTGACTGCTCAATCGATTTATTTAAAATGCTTCTTGGTACATATAAATGTGTTGTCACCACTAAGAAACAGGTTTTTGAAATGGTGCTTTAACTTTAAGTGAAAAAAACGAGACGGCTACAACACACATCGTCACCAGAATCAAAATGCTTGTTGCAACGTATGACTGAAGACTTTTTGATTGTTATAAAACAAAAACCACCTATCGTTGGCAGTAGGTGTCATACCTAACTTGAAGTTTCGCTAGTCCAAATCTGACAATATGGTCTCAATTCCTCCCTTGTTAGTGCTAGTTTGCATTGGAACTAAGGGTGTCTTTGATCGTTGGCCTTTACTTGAAAGCTCATCAACAAGGAGCTGTTCTTGCAGTTAAACTTTTGAGGCAGGTTATTTTACTGCCGTTGTAAGTTTAACTGGGGACTTTACTGGTCTCAGTCTAAGGAACATTTACTTTATCACCCCTAAAGATGTGTTGGTAACTTGAGTCGTACTCATATTGTCAGCGATTAGTTGAAAGGCGACAAGTGTAGACAGGTCGTTGTATGGCAGTGGTGTCCTCAGCGTACTAAGCCATTAGGAAACCTTGCCGAAGTATGCCAGGCCCCGATGAAATAGAGTGTTTACGTTCACGTGTAGCACCCAATTCTCTTCTTAATGTCCGTAGTTTTCTTGGCTTAGCTATTACTGTTACACTTTGCGCAAATTGCAGCACAAATTGCCTCCAAGTTGACCACTGATACTAATTTCAATCGGCCGACTAATCACTAGACAGGGTCCAACGAGTTGCCGATCAGCCTGGAAATTTCCTATTAGTACTTTCTTTCTAGGAAAACAATTCGTTTGAGAATCGGTGCATAACAAAAGCTTACAACTCCGTTGTGGTATTTTTGCGATTTTTACCGTGTGAATATACAGTTTTGTCGAACCCTTATTGTTGGAAATTAGTCCTGTGATATCTGCCGTTGAAAACCTTTAATTCGGGGTGGGCACTTAAACGAAATACAGTAAAATACAAGCTGACAGTTTCCACTCCGATTATCAGTTACACTTGCCGAATAACTGTGGGGCAATGTGAAGACACCGAAAGATAGCATTTCTACGAAGTACGGGTTTCAGTAACAGCCCTGTAAGAGGAAACAACACAAACACGCACTAGTCAAAAGCCAGTAAGCCATGCAAAAGACTTACAGGAACGGAAACTAAAATGACGATAACAACACAGCAGCACGCTCCGTTAGGCAGCTTAACTTCAATCCTTGCGTGCCTGCTGGTTCCGACTGCACGTTACACCACACGGCATATACATGTACGTATATATTTTCACATAAGTGAGTAAACTTTAGGTTCTAACCAAAACCGCTTCCCAATTAGACCGTCTAGATCGATTTGAAACCCTGTCAGTTTTGTTTAGGACTTACTGTCAAACATCGTGGACACATTTTACAGACGGATTAATCACTTGCATTAAGGTACCCGTGTTTTGACAATTTGGTTTCTTAGAAACATCTGGCCAATAGTAACTAGGGAGAAATTATGCGTTCTGCACAAAGATCCTAAACATTTAGCAGAATTGTTTGTGCAGTTGTGTGGGTGTGAAAATGATCATTTGTTTGAAGCATATATTAGTATTTTGATTGATACTTACCCGGATTTATCGGATTTGGGAATATGTCATTTAAGTATGTCGGGAACAATTTTCCTAACATATACCAAGCCAGTTTCGTAGACAAAACTACTTGCTGTGATATCTCACCTTTGTGAATTCTATGACCTCTGATGAACTGACAACTGTGGCAAGTAGACTGGTGTATTGAGATTTTCGTAACCACATCCATGAGTAAATTCATTAATGTAAAGATTCGATGACAAGAGTACAAGTGAGTTTTTAAATAGTATCGTCTCCTTATTACCCCGTTGAACACGGGTTATCTGACCTAAATTTTCTTTCATTTTTCAGATAAAAGCCTTCTTTCATGTAATCATAAGGTTAATTATTGGGTTCAGATCCTGTCCAAGGTTTTCTCTTTGTAAGTTGCCATGGTTGCAACCGAGAAGAAATTGTAGGAGATGAGGGGTATTACCGTGAACAGGTTTAGAATATGCACCCACCCATGTGAATAAAAGAGGGTCACGCAGTCTATGGGGGTATATAAGTTTATCATCGATTATCCTTGTGTAATGTATCACATTTACTGCCGTAGACTTTGTTTACGTGCAATTGCATTAGAATAGGTATTGGAACGTTCGATAATTTTGTGAGCACACTCATAACGGTAAATAATAACACTCAACTGGAGGGGGTTTTAGCCTACTCACCCCTTCACTGGTTTCTGATTGTCGGATGGGAAAAACACATTTGGCAGCTGTTGGTTTCAAACAGAAGTTAATATCTCTGTACGTGCTCTGAGAAGTTAACTGAAATGTATTCACTTGTGTTTGTCAGTAATGGAGCGAAACAAGACATTGTGTACATCAGTTTTTTTATTGGCCAATGAATGGGTAGATCTGACTGTGAGCCGCAAGGACGTATAACAACATGTTTCATACTGTTATGTAGTGCGTGCAAACAATCCACGCTGATTAGTTCATGAGATTTTAGACTGTCCATCAATGAGCTCTAGATCGTCTCATCAACTAACACTAACTGCGACCAGCTGTTACGCAACCACTAAAACAATCACTGTGCTTTGGAGCACCTGGATGTCCTGTCCAAAAGATCTTCTGCGCTTCCTTTGAAATGACAGAATAAGGAACAATTATTTTGCATTTATACGTTTTTCAACTTGAAATGAAGAAACAAGGAGAAGCATTTCAAAAACAACGTATACCATACTGTTCCGAAAGGACTGGGGCCAAAATGAATGTTTTGAAGTTCTCTCACGTTGTTCAAAGGCATTAGGCAATAATAGGTTGAGACTTACCTGACCCGTAGACAGCAGTTATGCGTGCAAATCCTGATCGATAATGGTCACAACACTGTCTGCAAACCAATGTACACAAATCAGACACTTATTGGTTGTCAATTGCAGACCAAATTAATCTACTGTGTACTAAAGCAACCGATTGTGTAAAACTACTAAGCAAGTGAATTCGTCAACGAACATTCCTTTGTTAACATACTCAATAAAAAATGCATCGTACTCCTAACCATGATCAGTCGTGGATACTCCACAAATATCATTATGTCTACTGTTGGCTGCGTTTTCCAAACAGTATGCAGTTGTCAGATAAAGTTGTGCTTGTCTGCAAGTCCGCCTTACCACCTGTCGATGGGGTCAATTGATAACCAGTTCTGAGGAATAATCAGCTGGTTCAGTAACGGGTAAGCACTCAAGGGTGCCAAACCTACGCTCATGCAAATTTAAAAATTTTAGGGCACTAAGTTTTTACTCTTTCCTGCCATACTTAAATTACTCAGTACCAATATCATTGCATCAAGTAGTTCAGAATCGAAGTGGTCATCTAGCTTCAAAATTATTTACTATAAAACGGTTTTTAATAATAACAATAACAGTTCTATGTAGATAGTTTGTAAAGGCTTCATCTAACGATGAAACCATCAGTTGGCTCGAAATCGCTCACCACAAATATGTTTATGTTGACCCTTTCTACAGTCGTGTGGACCTAACTGTTATAAATTTGTGGCTTTGTCGAGGACTAGCGTTTTTGCGGAAGCATAACAATAGAGAATATTCACTTCAGAACTGCTTTGCTTGTCTGGTTCCTTTTAATTATTGAGGATTTTTGCACAAGCTGACCACTATTCACACTGTGTTACGGTGAAACAATTTCCTATGATAGTTTAGTCGTATTTATTGTTTGCTCAGTAAGCTTGAGTTTGACGGACTAGCACGAAGGATAGAATTCTTAAATTGTTTTTTTTTAGAAATGCTTCGACACAGTTTTGAGTGGATAATCAAATTTCGCACGATCCTGGACAGTAGTCACAACGGTCACTTTCTTCTGAGCTGTCATACGAATAAATAAATAGCGAAAGGAAGTTCAAATTCTTGCAGTCTTAAAAGAATAGGGAAAACTGGTTTACCTAAAAACTGGTGGTTACCGATAAAATTCAGTGAAAGATTGTGTACAGAAACACCAGTTTCTCAGTCAACAAGATGAACCGTTTCATAAGAACATTAGGGAAAATAATGACTATTGAGAACATTAATGAATTTGGCGACTTGGGTTTTTTGTCATAAAATAACTGTGACAGGTAACTTGCAAAAGTTTGTTTCACCAATTGCAGTGAAATTATCATTGCCTGGGTGTATGAGCACTGTGATTTTCTAGGCTGGACAGTTGCTGGCCATCTGTTATTTGGTTGTTTAGCTTAAGCTGTAATTAATCAAAACTTGTTTTTTTTGACCAAGTGACCTGAAATCCGAATGATTACGTTTTGCTACCACTGATTTTTGCTAAATTCAGCCGCAACTTATCGATTAACCTTTATATCTGAAAGACACCTAATTACGAAAATGTGAATTTCAGCTTGACTCGAACCACACGGAGAAAAAACACACGGGTGCGGCAAAACCTTTGCTGGATGAGCTAGGAGGACATGCCAAGAGTTCAGAATTCTCACGTATGGGCTGAATTATCTGTCATACCAAATAGGTAGTCATGGAAACCTACAGGCTA
Source organism: Paragonimus heterotremus (assembly GCA_013368495.1). Taxonomy (NCBI): domain Eukaryota; kingdom Metazoa; phylum Platyhelminthes; class Trematoda; order Plagiorchiida; family Troglotrematidae; genus Paragonimus; species Paragonimus heterotremus. Next base: position 125,451 of record LUCH01000343.1, on the reverse strand, counting down.
AACAAGAGTTCTGAAGCATTATACACAAAAACCAAAAAGCATTGAAGTTGTATCACAGTTAAATAGTATGGCATACATGATAATTTGGAAGAGACTCAACTGTGAACCCTCTGACCTCCAGTTAGCTTTGAACCAACAAGAGAAACAGACTGCTCAGATGTATCAATAGTCCCACCACCCACTTTTGTTCCGTTCAGTACTTGGTTGTTGCTTCGTCATGGTTGCATTTCCCTTGCTCGAAATCTTTTTCTTTCATCTAAAGTATTCCAATTCGACGTTTTTGTTTATGGGCCCGTTCGATAAATAACAGCATTCGGAGAAAGTTTGTATACTTTATGCTCGTATGGGCAAAGAAATTTCCGTCGTCATTTTTGAATTCCCCTCCGTTTCCATACATATGAAGAGTGAGCAGCGGAAACGGAATATGACGCTTGTGTTCTAATAGTCGCTCGAGTTATTACACGGAGGGATTTCGTTGGGTTTGGCCGACTCAGTTTTTGTCGCAGTTATTCAATTTGATTTTGTAGATTTTGTTAATGTAATCTTCTGTATTAAGTTTACCACATGGTTTTCTGTCTGTTTGCGGCCACGTTTTGAGCTAGTTTGATGTACATTTGCAAAAACTACTCGGTTATTTCTGAAATACCCTTCATGTTAGTTATGCGACATCCCACTATCAATCAGGAAGCAGTTCAAATTTTTTCTCTGTATAGTTTTGAAAGCAGTTTTTCAAATGTAATAGGATTTTCATCGAAGAAAGACAGGACTCAGTCATTCTCGGTTATCGTGGTAAGTTAGACATTGTTAAGTATGTTCCTGATTGGCATCCATAGCTCGTACATATCGGTGTTATTGTGTATTATAAATACATCACTAAGAACTCTTGTTCATGGTTTTGTTTTAACCTCTAGCCGTACGACGTTTTGCAGCGTTTGCCTGACTGTTTTGGCAATACACTCAGTAATAGGCCATCCCATTAAGGTCTGTTTTCGTAGACT
>LUCH01000343.1:84608-103576 GCA_013368495.1 Paragonimus heterotremus | reverse complement strand
GCTCAGAAATTTCACATTTGGACCTAGTTACCCACCCAACCAACTGTGTCATATGGAATCCACCAACTGATCCAGCCGATTGACTGCCCAAGCAGGATTTCTCGATCAGTTCACGCTGGAATCCACCAACGCCACCGATGAGCATGGTTGAGTATGGTTGACTTGAAACTAAGACTGAACTACTCGTGCAGAGCACGTGAGTTAAATCGTATCTGTCTAGACCATTATTTGATCAAGTTGTCAGCTTTAATGTCAGTAAACAGTATATCACTTTTTTAACCCAAGATAACTGTTGTCACCTGGATACAACTATTTTTGTTTGGGGTGGGTTACGAACACTGTAGATGAGCAAGCACAAGTAGGTAGTTTTTTAAAAATTTACCAATATAGTTAATATATTTTGAGTAGGCTCATAGTGAAGATAATGGTTACATAATAATAAGTCCGTGATGAACAAATGTGTTCAGTTTGATCTACATACCATCACATATCATAGTAGCATAATAAATACAGCTAGTCAACTTAACTGGATGTTAAATTGCCAGTCTTTTTGATAACTCATAAGGATTTTGCAGGAAACAATCTTTGGGTAATTTCCAGTAAATCATAGTGCAACTCACTCTTGTTTTATTGATTTAACGAGTGTGATACGTGGATTTGGAGCATAATTAATTTTTTAATGAAAAACGTCATTCCTAATGTCCCATTATCTATCTTGAGCAGTTTGTAACACAAAAATTAACTTGAACAAACTCTTACCGTGGACTAGTCGTCCAGACATAATCTATCCCTGACCGAAGTCAATTCGAAATAGATGGTTCCCGAAGCAATAAATCTTGCAATCTTGTCACACGGCTTACTAGGCCAACTGAAACCGCACAGTGAATTTAGGAGCGTTGCACCAAACGGATATTTTCCAATAAATACTCTTGTGAATTCCGTTCAAGTTTAAAGTAATTTTTGAACGAATGGAACCCCCAAACGCTGAAGAATATCAACTTTTAAGCCCTTCGACAATAGGTCTTGTTAATTGTCTGTTTATATGGCACTGGATTAGTAAATCGGGAGGAAATTTTTAATGCAGCACACATCTGAGTGTATTGGCAATTTTACTACATTATACACGATTGGAAACGGCATGAAGCAACATTTTCATGGAATAGCTTCCCCAACTATGTGACCTACATCCCACTACTTTGATAACTACCTTTCCTGAGGCCACTCCTTTTATTGAAAAATTATCTCCCGGGATTGTTTCGGCCTGTACTGTCCGACAGGTAATAACCCCAAAAAAATCAGCTTAGATGAAGTGATGGCGACTGGCGCCGCTGAAGAGTGTCTGATCAAGTTTGACTGTTTTACCAGTCAGTTCACGTTCCGAGGAAGTTGCCGAGATGTTCACTGATTTAACCGGGTGCTTGAAAACCTTCACAAAACTGACCATTACCATTGTTTTGTATGAATCAGCGGAAGGTTTTGTTTGCTGGAAGATTGTTTGATTAAGTCATATGAAAAATCATGGATTAAGTGCTTGCGATGTAATAAGAGCTTTCCTAAATCAGGTCACCTAGAAATCTATCTCGATGAAACCGGGAACTTGTACTTCGAAACAGATGTTAACAATCGGCAGCCCACGGAGGGTATAGATAAACCGTTCATCACTAACCTTCCAAGATTGATATGGGAATTATCCAGGTGGGCATAACCACCCAACCTTGTTTGCATTTGTCAACGAAGTAACGGGAATATCTCCGGTGGTCTAACTTGGACTGCTTAATAAATAGAAACATCGGCTTTGAAGGGTTTGTCACGTAGGTCAGTTCTACCAACCACTGAGGAACCCGATAACTGATAACAGGATAACACTCACTATTATCCATCAAGACCTCCCTGAAGCTTTATCTGCCTGAATCATCTTCTGTCGGAACAAAATCTGGACGGTTACGGCTTTCTATGAGTGCATGTGCGTTTCCAAACTTGAGAACTGGAATTCGAGTGAACGGTAATGAAAATGGTTGTTTATCACACGGGTTTAATTTTAACAGAGATTTTCTAAAAAGTAATTAGTTTGGATACTCTGCCGAACTATTCCGTTTATTCAGGTTTTCTTTGAACTTTGTTTGAATGGAATTGCAATTGTTAAGTGATCAACAATTTAGCAAGCACGCACTGCGGTCACAGAAGGGTCACAAAAAAGTACTTTCTTGCAGTTGGCTTCGGTGACTGCCAACTCCTGTAATACAATTTTGCCGATGATCACTAGGTCAGTTGGCCCAACTTAAATCCACTGATATCACTTTCATTTATCTGTAAGTTTGCATACACCGGCAGATCACCAACGTTGCCTTGCTTCGATGAAAAAAGCCAATCCGCAGGACTTCAACATTTTTAAAAATTCCTTAGACTGCGTCACTCCGACTCCAGCTGATAACCATTGATGAAATTAAGCACAGGTTCATGCAACCCCGACGACAGAACTGTGCTGATTAGTATCTGTGAGGTCAGCAACTTGCGGTATTTGGATACCATGAACACCTAGATTCACTGCTACCGCACACCTTGGGACCGCTTAAAAGCCCAGCAGGTTCAACAAGGATGGGAGCGAGCGATACAAATAATTTCTTGAGAAGAATCTGTGGACTGTTGCGTTCTTTAACCCGTTCCGCAATCCACAAAGTTTTAGACCATCAGTTCAGAGCATTCATAATAGCACGTCGCCGACACCTAAAGACCATGTATCTTTCACTGAGTCGGGCTATTAATTGACTTTTGATTATCAAATAAACTGAAACTCCGGCAACATTAGGCAACTTCTCAAAGGCTTACAGTCATCATGATGACATTTAACCCTTCAGATACCTGTTCATATTTTAACGGACTTCCTCTCATCACATGTTTTTGAGAACCAGAGTTTTGGATTGACAGAACACCGTTAGATTAAATGCGTGTTATTTCCGAAATGCCTTATGTAACTGTGTGGCTGCGGTTCATTCTTACGAACCCTTGAAAACATCGATTGCTGACTGCATACGATTGGATTTTCCGGTATGTTCTCCTTATGTGTGTTTGTCTTACATATTACTAAACTCCTTCAGTGAGCTTAATTTTACCTCACTAGAGACGTAGAAGGTTGGTAGTTTTCTTTTTATTCAGTTATCTTTCTTGTTGCTGAACGTTTTCCTGCGATAGCCCTTGTGTCATTCACGGATCTCTGAAAACATATGAAAATCGTTGCAAGCGAACATCTCAGAGTTGTAGCAACCATGCACTTCTTTCGATCGATGACAAAAGAGACTGTACTTGTATCTGATTTCACAGCCATTGTACTATGGTGTTTTTCAATAATCTGGAGCTATAGATAACGAGATATTATGTGTTGAATTATCAAGTCGGTTAAAAGGAAAACATTAACAAACTTTGGCAAAACCGCGTTTTTGAGTAAATTACAATATTGCCTTCTGTTCAATATTCGATTTTGTAGTATGCAACTGTTACCAATGTGTACAGCTTTTTTTAAAGATCGGTATTTCTTTCCAGGGCTCTAAGTGTTCATCCTGACATGCTGTGCCTTGTAAATTTCTCAAAACTTTGCCAAACAACCTACACAAATCATTCATCCCGGATAATTTGGAAGGTGACCAACCATTTTGTTTTGACTTGGTGTGATATATGAATACCACCTGAATGACGATTCGAAGGAATCTGGCTAATAACAGTTGTAGTACGGTGGGATAGTTCCCCGTTCTTCTCACGGTATAATTAATTACCTATTATTGGCCTACATATAGCCGTACCATCAGACAGTTAACATTGCGTCTGTCAAAGACGAATAGTCGAGAACGTCTATGAACAAGTCACCATCTGATTCGTTATCACGAATCAAGTATATTTCGATTGATTTTCATATATGCAAACGCGAAGTCATCCAAGGTATAGACTATTCTACTCAAATCATTCAATTCTCATAAACTTTACCGAGTCAGAAATATTTGTAAGCTCATTCTAAGCTCAGTATTCACCTACTTTTGCATTACAGCCCGGTAGTTTTATTATATAGGCTGCAAACTCACCACGTTTCAGAAGTCAAACTCAACGGCCATAAACAACGCCAGTTTTATTGGTATGAATAAACAGATTAACTTCGCCATCAATATTCATCCTCTTGCCCACATTTACTTCAATTGTTTGGTCATCCGAAATAGATAATGAACCTATTGATCAAAAGTTTCTTTCGGCTAATTAAATTAAATTCCAAATCCTTTGGAACGAGAAATTTTGCTGCTTTTTGCACGATCTTTTTATTATAAGTGAGCAGCTAGTAAAGAACGACTGAAAAGCGGATTGATTCATTTCATTTTAATTCGGGCAACAGTGTATCAGTTGTCAGCCGTTTCCTGTTGAAGTGATTCGGAAGTGTGCAAGAATGTAGAACAGTACGCCAAATACTAAGTACAATGGCATAGGATGATTGCCGATGCTCATCAAACGAGACTTTCACAAAAATGTCTTGGTTAAAAATAGCGAAATAATGTTGCATTATTTATCAGTCAATATTTTGAAAACTTGTGAGATATAACTTCCACCTGGTGTAAGTTATACATCAATTTACTAGTGAACCATTTCGATGAGACTGTCGGACTGACAGATTTACATGAAAAATACGTTAAGGTAAACGTGTTGCGGACAAACAGTAACTCTTATTCTGAAGTAGAAAAAGCCTAGATAAATCATTAGTCTGAACGACCAGACGAAGTACAAACTAGGCAAGATATTATAATCAGTTAGTTTTGGGTGCTTAGTAATGAAAATCATTCGAGACTTTTACCAGTTTAGTTTATTTCAAAACATACACCACATAATTCTTGGGTCATAAATGTTCTCTTCTTGTTTTTGGAATCTAACATTTTGGTGATTCTCTACATTTCTATTTTGTGTCAAAGCTGCTTGTGTGTCATCACATTGCCAAAAGCGTGTAACGTACAACTAGTTTGTCATTACGTTAATAAGTATTCCGTGGTTTCTATAAATGACGCGACACATACATACTCGTAGTGTTAGTTGTCGCCATTTTTATATTGTTTCACACTTTCTGGCCAACTATACCAATATTGGAGTGATGGAGTTTACCGATTGATCAATGTATATTAGGTTGACAGTAACACTCAGAGGATATCATCACACGTTTATCAGTCTGTGTACGTAGACCAGTCTGTGTACCTGGTACTTTGAATACGGCTAACAATGAGGTGTTTAACGTGAATTATTTTTCTGTCAAGATCGGAGAAACTTGATTTGTGTACTGGTAACGTTGAGATGTTTTTTGCTTTCTCCTATTTCAAATTTGGATGTTTTGCCTCTGTGCCCAAAATAGAACTGTTGCATAAATTGAAGGGGCGGGGGTGTGGAGAACAAAAAGTGCGTTGGGGGGATCAATCGAGGCAACATACAATTGTACTACAGAATAAACTTTATTAATGACAGACTTTGACCACTAATTTGCACTTTTCAGGCTGTAATTACGTTCTTCAAACGAGGTGACAGATATTTGACCAACAGATATCGGAATCCACCAACAGAACCAAATGAAACTTGTGAACGGAGGAAGTAAAATCAGGTGCAGAATTTACCGTTATACTTTAAGACACTACCTGAGTTGCAATCCTAACTTCGGAACATAATCCTACCACGTAGTAGTGCAATGGTTCTTCGAATATCCATGACTGAAACGTTTGCATGAGTTTTACTACATTAGCAATAGTACGATCCTTTAAGAATAGATTACACGTAGCAACTGGAAGCCTAAATGAAAGTAGAGAATAGTTGGTCGATACCTCTGCTGAATTGAAAAATACGCTTCTGATAGACGACTTCATTATGAACGAGACAAACTCTGTGGCGTGAGCTTTCATCAGAATGCACTAATATTGTTTATTTCCGGCAATTCGTCAGGGGGATTTGGACATTTGCTTCCACCTCTGAAGTAACTTAGAACCGTCTTTCTGGACAAGGATTTGTTCTAGTTCAAACAGATTGGTCAAGAACCTAACCTTAAAGATAGAGTTTTATTGTATCAAAAAGATGTTGGATAACAAAAAATAACAAGACTGGTGGCCTTAATGGCTTGAAAAATTCACCGATGTACTGGAGGAACCGATGGGAATCCATATACTCAAGCGGCAACTGACGAATGTCATAATGCGGCAGAACTGAACACACCGACCAAAATAGGAGTCACCGTTTTCTCCATTAAACACATGTACTTTCTTATTTAATTTACCCGTTTATTTGCTGCAGCCAGCAACATCATACGTTACACATTAGCAGATGTGTGGAATCTAAATAGACCTAAACTTTAATTGGTCGAATCAGAAGTCACTGTTTGTCAAAGTTACTGGAAGTTTAACAGATTAACCAGCTGGACCAGCGTGCTGTGAGCAAATGGGTTCATTTCCTAGGTTGGAACTGTCGTCGTTCGAACAGAAGCAGTCTTGATATGTTTGCAGTTTGAACAGTAATTTTTGCTTGTTCTTTTGTACAACGCTGAAATAGATGGGCGGCACCGAAGTCAACCCCGTTGCTCATTGACTTTCAGTTCTTATTTTGCTGAAATTTATTTTCGGAACGCCATTTCTTAGGCAAGCGAAGAAACAGGACGTTTCAGATGTTTGTTATCATACTGACTTGGAGGTAGTATTTCGCGAGTTGCTTACAGGTTCTTTGCAGTTGGGAAAAAACCATCTAGATCAACGGCTAAACTGTCTTGTTGAAACGTTACCTATTTTTCATCTAGCTATCTGGTCATTTCTATCAATAATATAAATTTCAACTGGCTAGCATTGTTGCATGAATGGGAGTTAGCATAAGGTAATATCACGCTTCATTTTGTCGTTTTCTACAACTCATGTTTGTCTAAAAACCTTTTCCTTAGTTAGGTAATATCTCATGGACCTCATGTATCACACTGATATATGTGGAAGGATTCTATTGCAGTCACTGTAGGCCAAGTGTCCAATCGAGCAGATTACCTGATTGGGCGGCAGTCCGTTTTCTACCATATATAAAAGATTTATATTTTGATGAGTTTGTCAATAATACAACGCGTGCATAATCGGTGGGAGAAGTTTCGCCGAAAACAAAACTTTCTAGAAGGCGTAGGACGTGAAGAGGTTCCTTAACGCCACTCACACGTAGATGAGAAACATTTCAGAACGGTTTCAGATTGCCTAAGTAAGATGTAGTTTCTACGTCTTTTTATATAAAAAAATTATTGCACACCAGGAATTCTCCAGATCTGCCAAAATATACACAGCTATTTATGCAGGACTCAAGTTAGACTGTTCAAAAGTCAAATTTATTATCCGTGTTGTCTAATATGTTTCAATAACGTTTCACGCTGTGGAATTGCGACGCTGCCGTTAAGCAGATTCTGTAGCCTTGGGAGCATCTGCGGGACGCTTTTACCGGTTAGAAGCGGCTTATAACCTCTTAATACTCGACTTAACTTACAGAAATGGAAGGTAGTAAAAAACAATCCACTGCAGTCTTTTTAGAGAACTAAGTGTGGGAAATAGACATGCTTGATTATTTTGATAAATATGTTTATTGCGTCATTGCCTAGCTGCCAGACCCATTAACACGGGTAGTTTATCAATGGTATCTGTGTTGATAGCCTTAAAAAACCTACTTTACTCCTCCCCCACCAACTGGCTGTTATAACATGAATACGCACTTTGTGTCACATGATCTTCAGAAATATGACGCCTTTTGGAGAGTTAATGTGTTACCCCACCTGCAAAATCGTCATTATATATAAGGACTAAGCAATATCGTTGATATACCGTAAAAATTACAAGGAATAATCCCGAAATTGTCTACCTAATCATATTTTTAAAAAATCAGAACACTTACCTCAGTGATCAATGGTCTGTCATTCATAAATATTTTTATAACATTTATCAAAACTTAAGTATATCACCGCAGGTGTGAACGGACTAATAGACCAACATATTTCGTTTCGTATTCAACCCAAAATTCGCATGCTTCACAGCACAATCACGTCTTGGTACACTGCTTCGAATCCAGGTGAAGTCTGGATTTCTGCAGTTGGGTATCTTTAAAATTAGTGGAAATTATGCTTAGAAGTATTTTTAGGCAAAGAACACAACAAGAATGGAAGCGGGATGGAAAGGTTACACAAAAACCCGGTTGAAATCATAAAAACATATCTAATGAGACTCTGGTCAGAAAAACAAGATGTATCGTTACTGTTTCAGCAAAATCGGTCAAAGCTGCTCACTCAAACACTCAAATTGCAGGGGTTGAGTTAGTTGGGTTATGTTTTGTCAAAACCACTCGGGCCACATTCCATGAACCGATGAAATCATTTTCTTTTCTGAATAGAACACACTGTTCAAATCCTCACCTAGTTGAAAAGTCATCAGATCTTTTGTATAGCGGACGAGGAAAGCAAACAACAATGGAGGAACAAAGGTAAGGCGGGTTGCATGCAGGTCAACTGTTTTATCTGTATCTAGCTAAATATAATTAGAAATAGCCGCATTAAAGTCCGAATTATTTCAGTGAGCCCTAGCGGTCGAAATGTTTTAAGAACTGTTGAATGCCTTCAAATATCGAAACCAGCAAACCATTTTTATCGGATGTGCTACTTCCCGGGATCAAATGCATTAATAACTAGACAAAGTTAATAACATCTTTTGATAACGGATTTTGGGAGAAAACTCTTGAACGGTACAGCTAACAGGGTTACATATTTGGTGATCAATTGGCTCAGTGCATGATAGAACGGAGGTAAAGTAGGTTAAAGTGTTTCTGGAGTGTTTGAAAACATTGATTATACAAGGTGACCAGATTACAATATCTCTCAGTGTAACTAATAGATAGGTAAAAGGTGGAAGTCGCTATGAATATTTGTCATTTAAAAGTGGGGATAGGTAACCATTAGGATGTTCATTGGCTTAACAAACGTGACGAATGACAACAATCTATTAACATGGTTGAATGTTTTGAAAAGCTGTTCAAAGACCTTTGACCAGCTTGCCTGCTTTGAGAAATGCCTTGAAGATGGCTTTCGAAGAGACAGTGTTCTTATTGTATAACGGCGCAGTTTATGAATCTTCGGTTACGACGTATGTTCAAGCTCTAACACAGCTCTCGTTTGATATGAGACTGTGGAAGAAAGAAGACTGCGCCGCAAAGAACTTCGGAGCAACTAGTGACTGACGACGAGGGCCGCCCACTAAAGCTTAGAAAATTCAGCAATTCTATCAGTGAAAATCGACGACGGAGTCCTAAAGGCGAGAAATGTGAATAATTGACGGTAACGTCCAAGTTGTCTTCTTCAAAAATGCCCAGTTATAGTCTGAGAAACAGAAGTGACCAGCTCTAGGTTCTGGCGAATAACGTAGACAAGCGTGAAGTGCGATAAATTTGAGACAATTTGAACAGAGTTCGTTGTGTTCCTTCACTATCTCCGCTATTCAGATTAAGTAATTACTGTCTATGGCACAGAACTGTAGAAAACCTGACGAACGGTAACTGCTCGATTTTTAGATACTGGCTTGACGATTATTGTTGTCCTGGCGCCTGCATTTTTGTGATGTGCGAAACAACGAGTCAGTGACGATGCCATTAACTGGTATGAATACTCCCTACATTCCTTGGGAATGATTTATAATAAAAATGTCTGTCCAGGACGGCTTATTTTAGCCAAAAAACGTTGAGCTGTTCTACGAATAGGGATGGTGTGCATCAGGAGAAAATGACCACACTGTGATAAATAATCTTCAGTTGTTCTGTTTCTGTCACGTTTCAACTTTGTGACGTGAACGTTTGTCTGGATAAGAATGTGTAAATAGATAATTTATATTCTTTAAGATTTCTCAGATTTTGTGGTAGAATGTGTAGCCTAATATTGAACTTTTGAGAAATTTGAAACATTGAGTCCATTTTAGCCATTTGAATACATAAATTAGGATATAAATTCATTTCGCCCACTCTCGCCAGTCTAGCATGAAAACAAAACCAAACAAGACTTAAATGAAACGATCCAGCCGGATTTGTTTTCATGCTAGTCACATGTTTACGACTGACTAGAGTGTACGAAATGAATTCACATCGTAATCTGTGTCCTCTGATTATTCTATTCAAATAATATTGGGTGTGCATATTTCGACCTTGAACAATTTATCTCAATACTAGCAGAAAGTGATGGGGGCATCACCAGTACGTAAGTTCCGTTTTCATTATCCTTTTGTTCCTTCCGAGAAATTCAGTAGAACCGTTGAGAAGAGAATGCAATCAGGATTACGGATTGTATTTCATAGATAACAAATATTGGGACAAAATTATGACGCTGGGCGGAGAGATTATCTTGAACAAATAAGCTCAGATTGGATGTGGACGTTATTTCGCTGTGTCTTAATATGATCTCCCATAACTGACTTACTCTGGTAGAATTTACAGCATCAATAGCTAGGGAAAAATCTGGCATCTCACTCCAACTCGTGATGGGGAGACTGGCCTGAAGTACTTGGTTTGCGCACTCGGGCAGAAAACAACTGTGTAGTTACCGTATGTTTAGTGGTAATGTGCGTTCGAGTGTATGACTGCCTGTTTTTTGGTCTAGACGAGAGTGTTAAGGAAAGCGGTGTGAAAGTGATTTACGTCACTGCATACAAGGTATTGATGTAACACAATTCCTAAAACTTGGTTTCAAAGTAATAGACAGAATTGAAAATCTCATGCACAGAATAATTTAGAGGCAAATACAGATTGCATGCAACAACTGATGAAAATCCACTCCGCTATCCATGCTTGTATTTGCGAAGTGAGCGAATTATATGACCAGTCGTATAAGAGCGCAGCACCTATGAAACAGATATATTTTATGCCACTGTTGAAGTTAATAAACTTTTGCCAAGCCATCAACTACAGGAAAAGTGGTCTGGATGGTAGCTGTCGACACTTTTATCTAGACGACTGCACAGTCACTATCTTCGTACGTCAAAGGCCTTCTTGACATAGTTATAAGTTAGTCAGCCAGTTAACGAACTAGAACGATGTTGTCCATTTAAGACGAATTATAACATAAACAGCACAAATGTAGTAGTATCCACCCGTATCCACATTGATGTTCGAAGATCGTTTTGGATGAATTCCAAATGTTTCATTCTTAATTATTTTAAGTTTGGGCGGGACTTGATTATACGATGGAGTATAAACCGTATCTGTCTGATCGATAGCTTACGTCGGGTTAGTTCCATCCGCAAAAGAAAGGCTATTGAAGCAGCTATAAACTCCAAAAACAATGTGACAGTTTTGCTGAAGCAGTGGGAAGTGGGTAACATATGTAATGAAAGTTTCAGGCATATCCACCTTAGTGAACACCTTTACATATCACTGACGAAATCCACCTCTCCTTGGATAGCTGAAATAGGCGGTTGTGAGAAATGCCTTTTGTTTTTACAATTAGGATCAACATTATTCTGAAACCGATAATTTGTTTAATTTTTTCACGCCGTTCATAAAATGGGCAACCGCCGCGTTTCATGGTCATGATCAACCGACAAATATGTTTGTTAGGTAACTGTGAGAATACGCAGAGTGGTTTGATACTACCAAAACTCATGAGGCCATTAAATCTTCATTGTGAACGACAACACTCTGAATGACACGTGCAATGTCAGTCTACTGACGTATCTAGCTATTGCGTCCAAACGCGTACATCATAACTCATTCGCGTTCATTGACTGGTTGTTGACGTCGAAGACCTCAACTGCGAATTTAACCTAATAACAAAGCACTCCATCCCAGTTCCTGTGGAGTTTTTGCCTTCCACTGATTCCTCTCCTCCACTTGAGGGCTCAACTACTTACTAAGAAACCGTCTGTCTGAAATTCAGCAAAGCCTGGGGACCTGACCACTTAGCTCCGATTGTTCTCAAGAAGTGAATGAATATTTTGTGTCAAACTCTCACTGAGCTATTTACACAAAGGTTCAGGTAATACAAAATTGCTGGGTGTTGGAGGATAGCATGCGTAACACCAACTCCTGAAATAAGAGCTACCAGAGTTGATCCGATGTACATCGGCAATACTGATGATTTAGAAAAATCACTCTTCCTCAAATGGAAACTCAAATGTGTATCACGGAATCCAGTCACTCTGACTACTGTCACTTATGCTCAACCCTGAATGTGACCGCTTGTCTAATTCATTCCATTCTGTAATCGCGTGATAGAAAATCAAGAGACATCCGAATGCGTTTCTTAGACTGGAACAATGTTCTCAGAAGTTCTCAAAGAATATGGAATTCAACATTCATCTATTGAGCTTGCGCATGATCACTTTATAAACCGTAGTCGATTAACTCAATTCGATGGTGATTTCTCCTTCTCACTCATCACTGGCTCCAGCATTATATAAAGTGTAGTTTCCCGTTTTCCATCACTTCTATTGTATATTACATTAATAACAATGGCCAATCACACATTTGTAATCAGATGTGTCGGTGATGGGATAATGACCATCAAACACCCAATGTGGTTGTATTCTTCCAACTTGCTGGACAGTCTACCCGAGCAAGCAAGTTGATCAGTCCCGCATTTTGTCTGAACACATCCAGATGTGTTGACATTTCCACTGATGACTGAGAATCAGTAGAGGAAACTATCTAGTGCTCGCTGCTTTCTTCATAGGATCAATTAACTTTTACTCCGATTGTTTTGCGATTACTTTGAGTAACAGCAAGACAGTCAGTTCATGTTATGGATGTGTTCACTAAAGTCCGAGGCATTAGTTTCGTATGTGGCGCTTAAGTTCTCTCTTCATTCCGCGCTAACCGCAAAGTGGTTATATTAAAGCCTGCGTGCTCTCCTGCTGGATGTAATGTTTTTCTGTAACATTCCTTGGTTTATTGCTAAAAGACTGTAGTTTTTGGCAGAAACTCTAAAACATCTCTCCCCCATTACAGCTGCACTCCCCATAGACAGATCGTTGATTTTGTTGATGCTCACGTTTTAAAAGTTTGCTAACAGGCTTCAACGAAAGTCCCATTTTATATAACCCATTCTTTGTATTCAGATCTCTCTAAGTATGTTTTCATATCCTCCATCAGATCCTTGTACTGACACTCACTTGTAATTTCACAGACTTATCGTTCCTTCATTTTCCCTAGTCAAGTTGATTTCTACAAAACCTCAACCGTCTCATTCTTGAATTAACCCCAGAACTAATCAAGCAGATACATTTCACGATCGATAATGAAGGAGACCAGTTTTCGTGGCCCATTCATGAGTTCCACAGTTTGACTGATCATTTTTTGACCTGGGCGTAATTATTTCAGTCTTCCATTTGCTAGAGATATGCGTATGCAAAAAGCTTACGGTTTACCTTTCGGAATGCACAGGGCATTTTATTGGCTTGACTTCCCGATGACAAATACTTAACACATACTTTATACAACTTACAAAATATGAATTGTCTGGTTGGAGACTACTTGCACATTTGTAGTTCCCTTAAGGTTTGGAGCCCTGTTGTTAACTGCGTTGAGGATCAGCTCTTACGGAGTTTTCTCTAAGCAACAATGAATTAGGATGGAACTGACGTGTTTATTTATGACCAACACGAAAATACAACCGGTAAATGAAGTGATTTTTGAAGCGATTTTTTTGCACTGTAACTAACAAACTGGTGTAACCGAAGGGGATATAAGTGAACGGTCGTTTTTATAATACCCAAAAGAAATGTAACGATCAGTTTTTCTATCGAATTGTTATATAAGCTATACAATGCGCGAACTGACTAGATTGCATACTCCAGTACATTTAAAAAGTTTGGTCGACTTAATTTTTGCGATTTGTTTGTGACGAATGTGTTTCTCTCTCTTGCGGAACTGGGATTACAAATGCTCCGAAATCGTAATACGTCTTGGGCATTTAAACAGTTTATGTGTCTGCTGTTTTACTCGATTAGGTGAGTAAATGGACAAATTTACAACAATTTTTACTACGGGAAACTTGCACTGGTGAATTTGGGACCATTTGCCTTAATCATTGAAGTTTGTCACTCGTTAACATTTTTCACGCATCACAAAACAAATTGCACACTGTGAAAACCGTGAGTTCAAAATAGTTCCACCAATTTGCGTCTTTCAAAACTGTCTTTCTCCCATCCCCATTCAGTTCGCCTAAGTTTGGATAAACAGTCTGAGTTTATTTCATGATATACACGAATGAAACCTGTATAAAACGTAAGTATGAGATATTCGATCATAAACTAATGGACCAAAATCTACGATCCCCCTCCAAGTCACCTGACATGTTTTCACATACATCTAGGCAAATGTTTGTAGCAGCCAAACGAATACCTGTTACACCACAATTACGTGGGAATGGTGATTAGGGAAAGTACGAAAAAGTATACTGCTACAAAAAGCTGATTTATTGTACATCGTTAATTGCGCTTGGAATAAAGTGTAAAAGTTGAATGCATTGTTGGTAGAACTGCGACTTATGGAAAAGAATCCTACTGAATCAATTTGTTTTTCTAGACAGACCGGTCATTTTATCGACCAATCATTTATCGATCATACTAAAAGTCAAGTAAGCTTGAGATCACTCATGTCTGATGCTGAAGAAATTTATGTGAATAAGTTTATCTAAGAAAACTCTAACAGAAACGCAAAACATTCTTGAACTTTGGCAATGCGCAGTTTCATTATTCGGTGTTTCAGTTTTTGATCCAGACAGTTGTTAAGGAAGAGGTTCATTCGTCGAGGTTCCTACTTGCGTGAAAACAAACCATTATTGTTTATATGTGATGTCGGGATTAATTACTACTCAACCGTTGTTTGCGACGTTCCATTAGCAGGTAATTAAATCTATCCACAGGATTATCACGTGTTAGTTAATATCTATATGCATGTTAAGTAAACTACACCTGTATGTAGTTTATTTATCACCATCATCATCGTCATAAGAGCCATGAGCCTGACCAAGAAGTAATGTGGCTCGGGTCACCGCTCACCTTAACAGTGATGTTTGAAAATTATTAGGAGAAGACATGACGGAAGAACTAGAAATGGTATGGGTACAGGTACGCCATTGACTGCGACACACCGCCATCTTGGATAGCATCTCTAACCAGCGGTTTGAGTGATCACGAGGACCCCATCCAGGCAGGTGACACCAACCCACTTTGCTCAATGAAGCAGTCAGGGCCTCCATATTTCCTGACCACGTTGTTACATAACCACCATATGGTTTCATCCAACTGTTGGTGGTCTCAGTATATAATGTTCGGTATGGTAGACGCTCAGCTGGCATACGAAGTACGTGACCTAACCATCGCAAGCTATTCACCGTGAGTAGTTGATCAATTGATCGCGCATCCCGAGTGTTCCGGAATAAGCGTCGGCGAACTGCCGCATTGTTTGCGCGATCAGTCCACCTAGTGTGGGCTATTTGGCAAAGAAAACGATGGTCGAACACCGCAAGCTTATTGATATCTTCCTTGCGAACAGATCACGTTTCTGAACCATAGAGTATAGCAGAACGTACACAAGCATTATATACTCTTCCTTTCAGCGACAATCTAAAGTCTTTCCGACGGCAGAAATGACGCAGCCTGACAGTGCGTGTATTTGGCCCCCTACCACACTTACACCCGCTTTTTGACCACCCTAATTCAACACAATAACAAGTTGACACACAGTTGGCTCTTGTTTGGGTTTGCTGATGGTTCATACTTGTATTAAACCGTAGCTGCCCAATCCTTCACTGAACAATACTTTGGGCAGGATTGATTGCTCCAGTGAATTTCATGTATTACTATTGTTAAACTATCGTCACTTGTCAACGACATTCTTGTGGACGTCGAGAGATTAAAAAACTGTAAGTTTTGTTTTTATTTTCCAGTTCTATATCCGAAGAACATTCACAACCCAGCCTAGATAATGATGCTAATCACCGCAGCGATTCACACAATTTATTGAATTTCGTTTCAAGCATTCACTTAAACACTGTCAGTCAAACAGTCCGTAGGACTTCGAAAGTTATAACAAACTAAGCCGAACCGCGTCTTTCAGATTACTGAGATATGGTTTATGTGCAACACGCAAAGCTGTAGTGAACCATGACGGAGACTGAGGCCTCTCGAGCTTCAACAAGATACCATTAACAAGCCATGCTGTATAGCAGAAGCCTCTAACGATGGACAACACAGAAAATGTTTTATCAAACCAGCTAACACTGAGAGAAATGAAGTGAAATTGTTGGAAATTGGAGGCGGAGATCAGGAAGACATTACAACAGGTGAACAATTGAAACCGTGCAGAATTATATCTAAGGTTTAAATGGAGCTACCGATACTTCATGAGTGGGAGGTCTGAGTTGGAAAAGCAATATTACGCAATATTACACGTAATGATTATTGCACTTAAAACAATCATGTCAAACGATTTTTGCTGCAAGATGGTGTGGGTGTATATTGTTTTATACACTATCACAATGCGTCTGTAGCTAAGCCAGCTTCATTGGAGAATGTCTGTCTTTGTACAATATTTCTGCTTAAACCCAATTATCATAAACACCAAAGAAGCAGACATTGGGGATAATGCGCACTTGGTGTAAGACGTATTGTCTGAAATTGTGCATAATCACTTGACGATAACTGAAACATTCGTTACAAGTTAGTTCTGCTTGTTATCAAAAATTACTGTAGGAGTGTATCCTAATCGGTATATATGTAACCGTGATCACATATAAGCTACTGAGACCGGAAACTTTCCATAAACCATTTTGCCTACTTAAACCCCGTTAAACAAAACCATGTAACTGGGCTATTTTCAGAATCAATTATATTAACTTGCTGAAGTTTTTACACACGAAGGTACATCACACACACATAATCAGCCTATTAAAATTACTGGACAGTGCGTCTGTTTCAGTGGCCGGAATTAAGAATGTGAGTCGTTTTTATTGTGCTCAAACACAAGTGTTGAGTCTGACGAGCAATCTAATCTCTTTATTAACAACACTTATCTTTATCTTACAAGTTGAAAAGAACGAGCAAACTCTGCGTGCATTTAGTTGTGGGGGATTGAATTGAATGCTAGACGTTGAAGGTTTTATCAAAACACACTCTTCGAACTGTATCCGATTGCATAACTTGCTTAACAGCTCTTCGTTCACGAGAAGCTTGTTTGATGCATCATCAGGAATATGATTCATTAAATCAGTCCTTATTTCAGACTGAAACAACAGGTTCAATCAAAACAACTACATGATGTTATTTTTTCAATTTCACCATACCGTTTATTCTGAAGAGCGGTATACACATCTTCGTTCGAGGGAAGAACAAACGGTGACAGCAAAATTAAGCAACAGATACGTACAAAGGTGAATTAGAAAACAAGCTGTTCGTCAAATATGAGACATTGCGTACTCTGCAACAAGGGAAAATTGACAAGTCCTTGCACAAGAATAGCAAGCGTTGGCGGGCAAGCCATCAAATGAAAAGTTATTTACGCCATATGTTACAAACGGGTTTAGAAATTTTTTAAAATACACGAAAAATAATAAAAAGAGTATAAGGTGAACGGTCAGTTTCACAAAATCAAAAAGCTCTTCAGAGCACAAAGGTGCTATCACAGTCAAGGCGCACGCATCGGGACAGAAGAATGTCCTTCATAGTGAGACAACTGTTAGGGAGGTGGCAACAGTTAGCGACAGGTTCCCTGCATAAATGTGTCGTGGATTTTTAGGGACCCTAGAATAATCCGTAGTCATAAATCCGTGACTGTGCAGGAGGGCAGCCCCTGTCGAAGAATAGCGTTACTTGAAGAAGGAAATATAATACCGCGAAAAGAGGTGATCACAGGTGAATGAGAAACAGAGTTCACATAACAGCCCAAAGTAGGGAGGACCGATTGAATGGCGGCATTATGAGAATCGGTCCCGTACTTCCTAATCTTGTCTATCCAGGCAAATTGGTTTCGATAACCACCCACTATACTGACGTCAAGCACCACAGCAGCGCCATCACGAACCACGATCACATCGGGTTTGATGAACGAGCTTGCCGTTGGTACTTGCAACTCCTCGAAGACAGTATAGCCCAACTTGTGCAGTCGTTTCGCCAGACCTTTGGCCACACGGTTGTGTTGGGCACAACGCACGTCATGGGTGATCCAGCATGATTGTAGAATATGAGCAAGGCTTTCCGGTTGACCGTAGTTGCCACGACAGAGAAGTGAATGGTCACTTCCAACACCTCGTGAATTTCGGACTATAATCCGCAACAGACTAAATCTGAGGTAGGTGGTACGAACAAATCTTCTGGAAAAGATGCGGTCTGGGTTAAACAGCCAACGGTTAGAGAGTGGAGAGAGTGACACCTCCTGAACACCACTGCCGTCGAGTGAATGGCAGAGTTTATCCATTCACACTGTGTGAGCTACCTCCTAGTCCGACACCACTACACCGTGAACGCATACTGGGACGTTCACCTGCCTCAAGGTGTGGCCAAACCAATTATCTTTGACCAGATTCCGCAGAACTGGACACTGAATGGAGAGAAGTCTCTGCACTCGCGATTTGCGCGCGATGGGAATAGTGGTAGACAAATTTGGGATGCCCAAACCGCTCAAACGAATTGGGGTATGGATGTAGCTGATTGATATGCCTTTAGAAAGGCGGAGCCACTGCCTAAAAAACTGGCGAATCGTACAGTCTATAGCTTTGAGTGTGTTACGATGGACTCGGCTGAACACTAACGATTGACCTCATCATCAGCATCAGATGTTACCTCAGGATTTCAAGACGTTGGTGTGTCTTCATGGGCGATTTAGCGATTTTATCCAGCATCGTATGAAGTTGCACACGGTGATTAATGGGTGCCGTACCTTTCCAAGTGAAGGGGATACCCAGGTGGGTCACGGTGTCAGAGGCG
>LUCH01000343.1:68517-80417 GCA_013368495.1 Paragonimus heterotremus | reverse complement strand
GATGAATAGGTGCGGAGACAATGGGTCACTCTGGCGAACATCACACTGGGATCGGGGAACGGAGCCATTGTGCGTGGCAGAAGCCTTCCGATAGGAGTCAGCGATGTAAGACTTTAGAAGAGAAGAAACACTGAAAGCTCGGGCGGATCTGGTAATCGAATCCTGTGAGATAAGACCAAACGCCTTGGACACGTCGATAAAAGCGTCACACAAACTGGAGGACGTAGTGCATGAGTTCCGCAGCAGCGCATGAAGCATTGGGGTCGCCTCAAGGCAACCGTCACGGTGTAGGCATGGAAACTAGAGAACGAGCAGTTGCAAGCGCGTATTCCAACGATCGGCCAATATCACGTAAAAACACCGTATCAACTTCGAAGATACGGCGATAGGTGTGAGCTCAGCGAGAGAAAAAGGATTGTTCGCTTAGGGTACAAGAATAACGCAAGAGCGACATAATTATATTGGACAACCTTGGATGAGGAGGAAACGGTTGATGTATCCAGCCAAGACATCAGCTTTCATGCGCTTCAAATGTTTGGGCAACAATATGGAGCGGTGATTTCCATGTGCTTCAAGGTGCGTGGTATTCTTCTCCAGTGATCGGGTCGACCAAATACCAGTCCGAAGGCAGAATCGTACGGGATTGTCGCTCATCAGCATGCGGATGAGCTGACAGTACCTCGGACCAGTATTCGTTGAAACTATTCGGGAGGCCGCGATTCATCGTATAGGCAATTCTCCGGTAGCCAGAGGAAAAACTGCAAACGCAGCGTCTTTCTTACACTGGTAGTACACTGTTTGGATCGCTGCGTAGTCAGCCTTCCATATGCGCTTCGTTGTGACGTCGGTTCCAACGTTAACACGACCACGTCGTCGAGTTACTAGTCGTCAGGTGTACGGAAAAGCTTGTGAGGTGAGCATGATCAGCAGCGACTTAGCTTGTACCATTGTGAAAGTGTCTGCTTGGATACCACGGGCAATAGCTTGTGGTTCATCACTGTGTAGGAAAGCCTCGCTATTGGACTCCAGTTGGGTAATCGCTGTTTGGATCGAACAGGTAAACCACTCAGAATGATCTGCAACTTGGGACGCAATATCCGATGTCGTGTTAGTCTGCGAGACGGTGGTGGATTCGGCAGCGGGGACAGTATTCCTCTGCCAACTCAGTGCATACAGACGAGTCTGAATGCTCTCTGAAGCAAGACCTGGGAAGTTTGACAAGAGCCGATGGTGAAGTTTGCGTCGAGTTGGGCACAACGGAGCCAGTGCATGAGCACATCTGATAAGAGAAGCCGATTCTTGGTGTGACCAATTTGATCCGGCAATTTTCATGGAAATTATCTTCCCGTGGTTGCGTGCGACGGAATATGCATGCGTTCTGTATTGAATGAGACCAATTTTGGTGGAGAAGATGCGGGCACATTTGGTAGAGATGGCCTAACAAACTAGCACCATTATTGAAACAGCTATATACCTGGGGCAAAAATATAACGGCATCGGTTAGCCCATTGACTAAAATTATCCGAGCTTTTTTCGAATCTCATTCAATCTATCTGTTGTTGGTGAATTCATACAAAACCGAAACCGTTCCCCAGAAATTGGTTTGAGAATTAGTCGACTAAATTAAAATGTGCCACACTTTGCACGTTGGTTAACATACACGTAAAAGTAGTTGCTTATATCCTGTGTACGGTAAACTGTGACATTAGTTCGAATCCACAGATATGAGAGAAATACCAACCGTTAGGCAAGCAACGTAATGAAGCTTGTCTTTCTTCACCGATGTGAGCAAAAGTAAATAACTGGGTAGAACGATAAATAAGACCATCTATCAGATGGGCACCGTTTAGAACTAATCTGCTGGAATTAACAACAGGGAAATCGATTAGTCTCCAGGGAGAGTCATAACTCGAACCTGGTCTCATTCAACCTTTCCCAGCTTTTGCACAAATAAGGTTTCACACCGAATGTTGTTTGTGTTGTTAGTTTGAACCAAAATGACATTCATGCACAACACATTCTAAGTGAAACTTAGAAAAATGAAGCAAACGATCATCGCTGGGAGTCGGTTTGATTCGTTTTCCGTAGAATTCATCTGTTGTTGAGCTCACAAAACTGGAAGCAACTGTAGTTAATTGGCGTAGTATTACTTACGTATCGTAAAACATATAGTGGATGTTTGTTTGAACACGCTGCAGTCGGTCAACTTAAGCACCAACTGGCCACAAAACAGGAGGGAGCGTGCTTTGTTTCAATCCAACCTGGCACACGTGATACACAACACAAATAAACATTCTTTGACGAATGGTGAATAACTTAGTCTTGAGTTTACAGTGCTACACACAAAATGATTTACAATTCTGATCTGCTTCCTACTTCATATATATATATATATAAACTGAGAAAAATTTACAACGTCAGAGATTTGTGTGAGAATGAGGACAAACAAGTGTTGAGCAGTTCCCAGCTCTCTATCGAGTAGAGACCACAAAATTTGGAATAACCTTTCAGATAATTTAAATCGAACCCGAAATATTTCGGTTTAATCACGTGACTCCAATTTTTATTTTTATTTTGAGTAGCTAAATAAGAATGGAAAATAAGCTTCTTGCACGGGAAAACATCACGGTTAAACGTCCAGAAACTGAGTTGATGTACAGACCGGCGCAAAATGTTGCCAGAGGAGCCTACTGACTACAGTTAACCTTTGTTATCGTACAGTTAATCACAAAGTTTGTTAGCTGGTTACCCAGGAATTTACAGGGTCCATCATGATCGACTGGAAAATATTTGTTTTGTACGAAAAAAATCAGAAGTTCAGCATACAGCACAATTATGTAGAAGAAAAAGCGTCAAGACTGTAACACTCGTCAATTTTTATACGAACACTACAGTAAAATCCATAAATCAATGTTGTGATTGTTTTATTAGCAGGCATTAAATGATAACCATTTAACATTAACGTTTTAAGGATGGTAACATGATAGTTACATGCTAAACCATATTATAGACGACTGTCAAGGAGAAGTTTACTGTCAGCGTAGATTCTTCAGACGACGATTATCTCCTCAATTTATGGGTTGCTTCATTTGGGGAGGAGGAGTAGATTTTAACAAATAGATTTTAAAACTGAGTGATACATAGCAACCTTAGTAGGACAACGAACATATAATTAGATCGTATTCTTGTTCAGCTAATACAATTCCTCTTTCGAGTATTTAGGAACGTAAGATCAGTTAAGCGATACATGTATTTTTAAATTTTTGCACTACATCTCAGGATCTTCTGCGTTTTTGAAAATTTCGTTAACTTACAATGCTTGCACGGATTTTTAAAACTCGTTGCCGTAAGCCTGTCTACCGGATGCGTATAAGATTTCGCCTCAATAGGAAATTATTCAGCTGGGCTATGCTCTTCGTGTCCTAAAGTAGGACAGTCTGAACTGATCCACAAAAATAGAAACACTTTACCGTGGAACACTCGCAAACGCCTTCAGTTTCTTTCGGATTTGAAATGACTTGTCATGACGGAACTTGCAGGAGCCATTTGAACATAATAATCTATATATCCTCATATTAGTTTAATCACTGGCTTATTGACAACGTCCTGAACAAGTCGGGGATAGGAGACAACAGATATTTTTATCGGTAACATATAAGGAAATAGTATTTCAGAAGATCGCGAGATATACTTAGTCACATTTTAGATGTACAGACTAGCTCATTGCAATATGAAACCGGATAAGCTTTACAGCTCGAAATTATAAACCCAAATCCCTATAGATTTTTGTTGTCATCTTGTCTATTGGTGGTTTGTTTACAAAATAAATAGTTGGTTTGAAGATCGGCTGAACACTAAAGTTGTTTCGAGATTGGTTACTGTGTACAAATCAAGTTGAATGCAGAAAATTTCCAACAAATTGATTAGTATAGTCCCATCTGTTCTATAGCAGATGGCTGTGCAGCTTTTAAGCTGCAACATTTACATACATATCAAGATTAGGGACAGTCCACAGAGTTATTTTCTTAAAGTGATCAGAGCAAAACAAGTTTGGGCAAGCAACATTTTGCGTCTGCCATAATCCACCACTTGAATGGGTTGACGTCGCACGCACTAACGGCATTTTTCAAAAAGTATTTCTGTTCTTTTGAGTGCAGACGAGAACGCAAAAGTCAGTATACATGTGAGTGAACCACTTTTCATTTGACGGCGGGATTTCCTGCATCATCTTTCTGTGATTTCCAATGCTTTTAGTTGTCAACGAACATTAACTGGCTGATAATTAGGTCAGGATAATATGCTGAGCTGGTTTACATAGTTTGTGATCCGATGGTAAAAAGTCACGGGAGTCTGGTGCAGGTGACGCCTCAAAACTGCCACTGACGCCCAGTGCAGGGAAAGAAGGATGTAAAAAGTTACGTGCGGACAATGGTATGAGTCACTTAACTTGAATACTACGCCCGTCAACGGTCCGTAGGTCGCCGTTTTTGTTCATTTGCAAAGGTTGTTAGATGGATCTCCTGTGTAATGTGTAAGAATAAATAAGCATATTGTTGCAACGTATGCTATCTGTTTCTGGTTTTCAATGAGAATATGTAGTAATTTATACTTAACGGTCATTTTCGGTGAGTGGAAACGTAGAACCAGGTTTCCGGTCCATGTGCTCGAAATGGTCAAAGGCTGTATAACCGACGGCAAAATTTCGAAGACTTCACTTCTCATTTTAAAAGATCAATAGCTGTTATTGTTTATTTCAAAGAGAAACTGTTGCCACAGCAAACCAAGAATATGGTCACAATGTAAAGTCCGACCAGTATACTGTGGTGAACGAAGCAAATGGTGTTTCTGAACCCACTAATGACAGTTTCGGAAAGAGATTGTCACTAGTTTATGAAACCAGACAGAGCACATAGGCAAGAATCAAATTTATCGACGTATCCCTGAACGCATTTTAGGATCAGTCTTGTTGAATGCAAAATTTATTCGCCGGACCTCGACCCTTGAATTGTCACTCTCCAAAACTAATGATTAGTTTGCATTGGAAATGAATATGGATTAAAGAAACAGGTCCATAGACTGTTCATATTAAACGGGACAAGCGCGTAAACAACGATCTCCAAAAATACTTGATGATTGGTTCATTCCTCACAAGAAATTCATCAAAAGCAGTAAAAACTCCTTCCTGTTTGGATAACGAAACGAGGATTACAGAAGAAACATGGGGATACATCGACCTGTAAACAAAAGCAATCGCGCTGTATATTCAGTGAAAACTTTCATCGTTTTCCTAGTGCGTGCGTTCACCGTCTTTTCCAAAACCATTTGGAAAATGTCCACTTTTTACCGGTAAACATGTAAATTATGTTTTTTTTCAGAACGTTTTCTGGCATGTAGGTAACATTCATTAAATTAGTCACCTTCGCCAGCTGTCAGTAAAAGCAGGGTGCACGTTGAAGATGTTCATGGGAATTTCCTGAAAAATTCGTTAATTTTGCTTTGCACAATTCTGACCTCATACAGTTGTTCACAAAACTAATCATTGGTAAACCCTAAGTAGAGTCCTCATAAACTTCTGTCAAACTCACTCAAATCAATCTGAAAGTTAACGGATTCAAACATTTAGCTTCTTACAGTTTTTAACGGTGAGATAAGTTTTTTAACTAATTAGCTGTTAGCCATACAACTGAACAACCTGACTTCCATCGTCGTTGTAGCGAAATATATTTTACTTTGTATATTGTTAGTAAACATTCTGATTTGCTGATCGATACCGAAACAACATGTTGCTAAGAGGATCACCAAAACATCATCATCTCTGTGTACGTTTTAACAAGCCTAAATTCTGGTCCTCTTCTTACGTATTTCTAATTTTATCAAGATTTCCAGACCATACATAAAAAATAGCCTCAAAATAATAATTACCATGTTTCAATTGTAAGTTTTTTTCGTTTTGATTTCATTTAGTATACTAATATCTTTGTTTCTACCACTCCGATTGTTTACACGAACTATTCCGATACAAATGTGCCGCGGCCAAGCACGAACTAAAACAGAGCGTTTGGTAGCCTTCGGTTTCCTTTCTCTAGAAGTGCTCAACATTCATAGTAATTCCAGTATACCCTTAAAAAGCTTTGACAATAAATAACAATATATTTTTGTTAAACAAAATCTTCTTTCCAACAATTTCAAATATATCACATTCTGGGGATGTGTTTATCAAGCGTTATTTGCTTTGTTTTTCATGTGATCGCGGATGTCAATAACGTGAGTTAAGTTTTTGCTCAAGGTCATATGAAAGGCCGACTTATACTCTGAATAGTTCAAAAGAATACATAGGTAAATATGATGTTAATGTTTAGTGTGCCACGTAGAAATGTAGAAAATTAACACCAGATATATTTTGAATAATTTAACTGAGAACTAATCAGTTGTGTTGCCTTTAACAGACAGCTTCATATTTTGAAAACCTTACACCGAAGCGATTAGAACAGGTTTACGAAGGCAAACTGGTCCTGTGGATCGCAACGTAAATTCTGGAAAGTTTCGTTAGTGTCAAAGAGCAGTCATTTAAGCAATTGACTTGGTTGTTCTCCAAATGCAAGGCTTTCTGTGAGAATTTATTATGTAATTGATTTTAGTGTGATACCTTTTATTCTTTAACACCATTATAGCATATTTTTTAATCAAACTCACTTAGTCGAAAGCACTTCATTTTATACACGCCACGACATATTTCACATGAAAGTCAATGAGGATGAAAATTTAAAACCTGTTTGTTTCAGTCTAGCTATATGTGTAATTCTCAGTATTGAGCTAAAGCTGATTTGCACTGAAGAATGACATTAATTAGTAATTCATCCTTTTAATAAACTGAGGAGATGTTTGACTGAAAATCTGAAGAAATATACTAAATTTGAAACTCAGTAATCTGCTTTTTTCTTAGTCCTTTCGTTCTGGAGGTTATTTCATTGGGCAGGCTATTTCAGACATACCTTATGCAAACTCCAGCTAATGTGTAGTTGTAAATTTGTGACTTGAGGCGCAATAAAAATCCAGACAGTTAAATTTGTTTTTTGAAGGCCTAACTACTTCAGACGTGTACAAGTCTGCCAGCATTGAAGTGACAAAACGTTCTTGGTTACTGTGACACTGGTTAGCCAGGTTGGTTGGAAATACGATATGCAAACCTTATGAGTTACAAGAACTCCGTCACTCTTCCTATCAAATCGCCGTTAACAGCTAGTGGAACAGCACTGAACTACACGAAGTGCACAAGTACAACACAGCAAAACTACGCAACCCATTATTAATCGCAGTGGTGTGCATTTAATCACGCAGCAGTTGATGAATTGACTTTCGTTTGTTAAATTCCCAGCAGCAACAACAACAATCTGCTTCAAAAACGTGTGAGTGCACTACGCATTACGTTTAGATGTGCAAATTCTCAAAGAGAAGAATTACGAGTGTCCACAAAATGCTTTGGACCATATTTTATTTGGAAACAATAGTCCATTTCCCACGACAAAGTGAGAACATCAAATCTGATTCATGTTATCGAATCCGAACTTTTTACGTTGTTGAATTATCCAACTAAAATATCAACCTCATTGTGATTTATGGGGTACAGTCGACTTCGTTTTCGATTCCGCTGAGGAAATCAAGTGTTGTGCTTGCTAGTTGGCTCATTCATAATTCATTGCTTTGAATAATTCAGATACACCTCTCCTGTCTTCTTCTTGACAGAAATGCTCAGACTAAAAGCAGGTATGTTGATGCTTACTTTCGATTCACCACACTACGCCCTCCTGAGACTTATTGGTTCCGAACAGCAGACTGTGTTTCTGGGTCACGGTTCATGAATACCGAAATATGTCCCCAAAAACGGTATGAAACTCGTAATTTTTATTACGCGATTGGTTGTGACCCACTGTTTCGGGATACAGTAAATCTAACAAAGCATTTGAAATGAGTCAAATATCTCATGTTTACCTTTATGGATATGTATAAGTAGAAACGATTTTGTTCAAAAGGCATTTCATAGGTTGTTTTTAAATAACCTGCGAGGAACGGAAAGCACGCAGAAGCTGTAGCGTTATTAATAAATCACTGGATCTAACGAAAAGTCACATTACGGATGATCACAGTGCCACCTTTTGTACTAAATGTGTAGGTTTTCTTTTGTGATCCTATGAAAGAAATGTGTCTAAATCAAACAAAACTCCACAAAGCACATTCTAACAAGTGCATATCTGGGCATACTTGAGCGATCACTCGCTAACTTTATCAGACTGGTTGGTATGTTTTCTGTTTTTTGGAGGATACTGACAAATTTTAAGAAAACGTCTTACTCACTTTTCACAATGTCTACTCTGGGATGATCTGGCTGATAGGGACTTTGCTGTCCTATAAGTAAACAACTCTGATTGGCCAAAGCTACGGCAGTGTAAGATGGACGCAACAAAATCCCTGTAGAAAGTTACGATACTCTACGGCAAGAAGAAGTTCCTCAGTGGACGATAATCTCCAACATTTCGTTCATAGTACGCACGAAGTTTAGTGTCTGGCGATAAGCAGTTACTCAATTCGCCAAAAGTCATCGTTGGGGATGTGAACATCGTGAATCACAATCTGACACCGAATTGAACGACTGTGCAACGTAGCATGACAAGCTGGTCATTTATGCATTGAGCCGTTTTTGAATGAAATAGTTTACGGCTAGATGTGAACCATCGAGAGGTATTGTGTTCCATTTTTTCGCTTGGTGTGCATTCGTAAATATGAATCTTCAAATGTTGCAGTGTAAACACAACGATAGGTCAGTGTAGTGCACATTCCAGCTTAAATCCGCTACGCCGCAACCATGGGTAGTAACAGCAATGGACTGATATATCAATTTCTTTTGATTTTATGAAGCTGCCTCACTTTTTCGAAAGAAGACACAGGTCTTTGATGAATGACTGTTCCGACCATTTTTAGTTGTCTGCTCCGACTTGAGTGAGAAAGCACTTATACAGGCATCGTTAGTGTGAACATATTTTAAACGTAAACTAGATAAGAACAATTGACACATATCCGACCGACTACATGTTAGAGCGATTTCTCAGCAATATGACTCAGTGATCACTTACAGCTTCTTGAGGAACGACAACATGTTTTTCATTGCGATGGAAGTAAGCACAATAGTTTAGATACGTATACAATCTAACCTAACTCATGAGTATGTTATTCATTTAACTGAGTGTTTTCCATTCCCCTGAGTGTTGCACCTACTTTACCCCCTGGGCTGAAGATAATTAACAGTTTGTAATTGCAAGGCATACAAAAGAGGGTACATCATGGCCAGCAGTTTCCTCCGGTGACCATCACGAAGTCATAGATACCTATATCGATTTAATGTTTTCATACATGCATTATGGGAGAAGGATATGAATTAACCCCTAAATCAATTGGAAGTCTGTTTGATCTACAATACTGATACATATTTGTAGGACGTGGGATCGAATCTTGGTCTTTTTAAGACTGATGAAACCCATCATAATGCTGATGATCGTCTAAATGTGATGCGCGTGTGTCCTATGTGCCTATATACGTTTGACTGGTGACTGATCACATTGCTGATGCTTTCCCAAGGTTGTATGCAACATGAAGTTTTTAGGGTGTGGTGATTGCCCACTAGGATGCCACTCGGCCGGTTGACTAACAAGTTGCGCCCGTGTTTGGCTTGGGAGTTAATCACAGGCTAGCCTATGTTGGAATTGTTATACCGGTAAATTAATTAACAAATGAGCCTCTCAAACTCGATAAAAATTGAAGGACAGTCCGTACAACGTGACCTCGGATGTCACTGACAATTCTGTCATAGATTCATGAACGCAAGCGTGTACGAATGAGCAAGCAACCATCATATTGAGGAGGCCATGAGAAAGTGAAATTCGAGAATGTTCAAATATATCTGGATAATACCTGTACTGCTAGAACGAGTACAGGTTGGACACTTTAAAGAAGAAATGTCCGGGATAAAACGCCAGTTGTGTCATAGGGTTGAAATGCACGTATGCTTGCTAGCCTAAAACTTCTGTGTCTGAACTTTGGTGCAACACTTGACTGGAGTTTTCAATAAAAATGCCTTCATGTTCAACAATGATTAACAACCAAAAGTCCCCACTATATACCGGTAATTTTCAATAATGCCTCAAGTTTGCAAAAGAAAATAGTGGTATCAAGATTGCGGGCTACTCTAAGTGGGTATCCTGGTGAGCTTCCATCCTAAGCATTCTAAACTAATTTTTGGCCCCTTTGCAACTAGCGATGTGGATATCGAGGAACTTTTTCGCTATATGAGTAATTGTGCTCCCAGTATGACCTTATAACTATCGGTCTAATAGTGGTATTTATTTCATAACCTCAAATACAAGGGGAAGACATTCGAAGATAGTCCAGCGAGGGCAGTGAATCGCAGCTGACAGCCTATCACCTATCGGTATTTACGTAGGTAATCACAATGTTGGGCGCAGCAATATATTAACATTCAGTATAAATCCAATCCAAAACGCTCAACAAAAGTGGTGATCAGTTTTCTTATCAGACAAGACGGCCAGGTGCCAAACATTTGCCGTCAAAGTTGATTTTTTCATATATACAAAAATATGAGAATACTTTGGATTAAGCGCCACTGATATTCTTATGACATTGTGGTTGAATATAACATCGGGTACCAGTCTAGTACCGAATCCCTCGTATAAATTTAACGATTGATGCGTCATAATTAATATAACAATAAAATTTCAATCTTCTAAGAATTGCTTGAATGAACCTATCCAACCTGCAGCGAATATCCCCGGATTATGTTTTTACGCAAGTTTGCTCTTAAACATCACGGTCTATGTCCGCACATCTGTGTTAATCAGTCGAAAAACAACTATTTCACCAGTACACCGTGGTGGGTCATTCAGGTTTTGGTAGTACATAAATGTACAGGCGACCTCATAGTTTCAGTCAGAAGCCAACTAGTGCTTAGTCTCAAGTGAACTGCACCACAACTCCGCTTAGCAACAGTTTACTGAGAGTTGGGTGGCTTGTTGCAATATATTTTATTTAAAATTGATATGTACCCTGGATCACATACATCAACATTGGAAACTAAATATGCAAAACAAGGCATCAGCCTATATGTACATCTTGTTATAAGCTTTAATACTGCTCCGAAAACCCATCATTGTCGTTTTTTTCGGCCAGATGGTCTTTCCGATGTGTCAGTCAGATTGAAGTATTCTGTGAAATATGGCCTGACAGAAACCAATGGAGAATAACATGCTGTCGAAAACCTCATGCCGATAGGAACTCAACTTCTTTTCCAAAACAGTTTACAAATTTGGTTTACAGATGAAAAACAAACTATCGTCGAAGTTCATAAGTGTTTGCAAGACGTGGATAGTCCTCCGTTTGTACGTTCCCGTCTCTGTGTTGGTCTCAGAAAAATTTCTTTGGACGGGTCCATGGGTGTACAGTAGGAGTGAATAGAAGTCAGTGAAAGAAAACTTCGGTGAAGCTGTTGGTGTGCAATCATATCAGCAACGCACATTGAAGCACACTGAAACAACGTTCCGCTAGGTACACCTGTGTGACCAGGCTAGGTGGGTGACTTTGGAATTTGAAATATAGGTTTTCCGTTAAGTGTCAGCCGATCAAGTTAAATTTGAAACCTCTCAGCAGATTCACTCGTGAATACACAGTTGGGAAGGACAATCCAGGGTGAACATTCCTCCAGTGACTAGCAGTTGTGTCCTTAAAGTAACCTGTCTGTACAATTTGTTTGTTAGGTCATGTCCACTATCAGATTACCGGTGTTGTTAAAACGCTAGCCTCAAACACAAGAAGGGTGGAGTAACCGAGGATGTGCA
>LUCH01000343.1:46595-68300 GCA_013368495.1 Paragonimus heterotremus | reverse complement strand
AATCGGATTGGAACTTAGAACCTACTATGCGAAAACAGTGGATGTGTAACATTAGATGAGAATTTGAGGTTTCATGATGGTTGACTGCTATACGGAGACCAGATTTTGTCATAAATAACTACGACAACAACATATATCTTTTCGCGAGCGACAAAAACGGCAATGCGTGAACATTTCAAATCAAATCACTTCATAAGTTAGTAATCTCAACTGTCAACATCCATGGATGATAAATCAATATCCAGCACTAGACTTGGTCCACGCTCTTGTCTGAACTCGCTGTTGGTGCATATCCTTGTCTAGATCGGAGTCGAAACTCTATTCACATTCTTCTACAGCATCTTCAACACTTCACCATTGACTTCACATTGGTCGTGATCACTCAGTCACATTAGATTGTATGCATCTTGCTTGACACCGTTACTGTCCTGTTAAATCTAATAGATGATCAAACGATTTAGGCTATTCACCAAATGCTGTGCTTTACACAACAGGTTAAAAATGTCGGTATAACTTTTTATAATGACAGGCATTCCTACACTTTTGTATTGTTTACGTAGAAAGTTGGCGTGATTTCACTTGACTCTATGTGTTGAGCATCAAGAGACATTGATCAAAATCTAGGTCCACTTGTAGACATTTCATGTTTTTGAAAATTATCTCCAGTTGCATATTGACGACATATTCGATGAGGGTCGGCGTGCATTAATAAATAACTCCTGACTCATTTTGTATATTCAGCCTTCTCGTCCAAATTACACTTACTTCTTCCGTACAGCTAGGCTTCAGTGGTTCGAAATCCACGATCTTTTTCAAATATGGACCCCATGTTCAATGCAACTTTTGAGTTCTGGTTGTGTTCTGTTGGCGAAAACCCATCTCGGTCAACTTGGTTAATTTAGTTGCCGGAGGAGATTTCTACCTGTGTTTACATTTCTTCCTGTGTTATTTTCGAAGGAACGTAAACTCAAGTTGAGGTCGTAAAACTAGTGTACATCCACCTATTTAGACAACAGAACCTCTGTAATCGTCTGCCCCTCGGTGGCAACCATTCTAGTTAGCTTTTACTAAATATTTCCTGAATTACCCTTATTCTCAAATCATCCACCTTTCGACGCCGACAGACTTCCCAGAGCGATCAGAAACCAGTCACGATCCTCATTACCAAACGGAACAACAGCTTCTACTATATCCGTTTACGTGTACCGCGGCTTATTTTAGTCATCTCAGTTATAAATGTTGAACGTCAAAACGATTCCGACAGTCAAATGCCGTTGCTAAGCTAATCGTTGATGGTTTGTGACGCAGTTGGAAACGTGTGGCCGGTAATTGGATAAATAATGTGACTAGGCCATAAAGTGACGTTAAGGTCAGTCCACAGAAGCGTAACTGGGATGGTGTTGTGCATTGTTTGAATTTACTAAGAAGTACATTATATTCGACAGTGAAATGTGCGTGATACATCTCACCATTTACAGGGAGTTAACAAAATTAATAACCGAAAACAAGAGATTTAACAAAATGCAAATTGTGAACGTAGCTGTTTTCACATAAGCAGTTGATGATCAAATAAAGTTAAACTTCCAGGCAGTTTGAAATGTTCTCATAACATTGGTTTGTACTCTCGGGGACCTGACTAAAATGCTGTAGAACACGCTGCTGAATGTGAACTGCGAAACAATATTCTCTTTTCGGTTAACTGTTTCAAGAGAAACCCGCGGAAACATCCTCTGAATCAAGATACTTCAAGATCCGGAGATGGCGTCGTCGGGTATGAAGGCTGTCCCCAAAAATATATCACCAGCTCCGTTGTTTCGCCCGGAAATGGCTCAATAATGTTTATCACTTCAGAAAGCGTTGGACACGTTTTCCAAAACTCCATATTGGGTTGTCCGAAAGGAGTGATACTTTCAACTCGAATGAAGTCACGTTAATTACCCGACTGCTTTTAAAGCAAAGCGTCCTAATGAACTGGAACAATGCTGAGTAGGAAGGCTTTGTGGGAAACAAATAGATAACTTTTTACAGGTGTCTTCTTGACCTTAACTGTATAGCTGACACGTTTTCGAGAATTAACATGGTACTCTCGTCATGTCCAAGCCCACATAAACAACGTCGTTGACACGCAGTAATTTATAGCGCGGTGCAGTTAGATGCTTTACAATCGTTCACCACACATTCCGAATGGTACTGAGACTTAGATAAACAACCGTATTCATTCATTGTACATTTGACAGAGTTGGCGGGTTCGACTCGGTCAACGCAGCCAGTGTATATATCACTTCTCACACACCCACGCCGACAAAAGACATTTTCCCCAAGTACTAATGCATTACCTAATATAGGGATAAGAATGACCTTGTCCGAAGTTGACAAGTCACTGTTCGCTTATCTGTACAATCACGGTAAACACGTCCCCACATCCCCGTACATCTTCATAAACTTTTCTTCAGTAACCGGTTGAACTTGTTATGCACGATTTCAGGTCACTTATCTTTTTAACACTTCGTACTCAGTATGCGACATGTGTGCTAATTTGCTAAGAATTTTTCTCCTACTTTATGAGATAACGTGTGAGTGGTTGTCGGTGCGAAACAGAATAATGCCTACATTAGTTGCGGTGATCGAGCCGAACCAGCCAACTCTGTCGAACGTACAATGAATAAATACAGTTGTTTATCTAAGTCGCAGTACCGTTCGGAATGTTGGGTGAAAGGTTATAAAACGTGGAACCACGTCGAGGTATCATATACAACGTGCCAACATGGCTGTTAACGTGGATATGGACGTGACGAAATTAAAAGTTTGATTCTGGAACATATGTCAGTTCGACAGGACACCTACATTTGTTTGAGATCAATGCAAAAATTGATCAGTGTACACTGCTGAGAATACGATATAGGAGAAAACCGATGTCTTAAAAATTCAGATGCATCCGCTTCCTGTATAAGGTACGAGAACAATTCAACATTGTGAATGACGAAGGCGTTCTGGTCTTCTTTCCCCAGGTTAGTGAATATCGTTATGACAGTTGTAATTGCAAGGTTACTGTTTGTACTTGACACCTGATCCAACAACCAAAACTATTAGGTGAGGCGAATGGAACTTGTCTCCTTGCCAGCAAAATCTGGTAAAAGTTGTTCAAATTGTGGATTCTGACGTCGTTCAGGGAGACACCTTTCAACTCGGTACGCAAGAAGCATTTATTACTGTGGTATATCTGTGTTTGGCTCGATGGTGACAGTTAATGTAACATTTAAGGTAGCGAGCATAAAAAGACATATTTCCTACTTTACGACTGACGTTACCCCTGTATTACACCAGCAGGTGAGGGGAGACGGCGTAGGGGTGAAGTCCTGTGTTTTGTCGTCAAATAGTGTTACGGACGTAGTGTATCCCTGTGTCAACTGGAACAAGGCGTTCAAACAAATCAACGTGACATAGGACATGCCTCGGCTGAGCAGTGCTCCGTAGTAGTTAGTCATTCAAGCTTGACGCCGAAGCGGTAAGGAAAATTTGACAAGTTTACATTCTACCTCCCACTAACGCAAAGTTTAGAAGAAACCGCAAAATACACCAATGACCATCTTACAATATCGGATGACTGCAAGTCTGTCGTGAAAAGGTTGTCTTGCCAGTAGGAGGATGTATCGATCAGGGGAGATGTAACAACTGTTACTCATTTTCGACTGCACTCTTTAAGAAAAAAACGGAAGATGTCTTACATGGTGACCAGCCCTCATTGTGATCAGCATTGTGATTTACGCAAAGGATTACAGAGGGGACAACCATCATCACTGGCCTCACGTCTAGTTCGTCTGCGTCATCTGCCTGATCATATCAGAAATGGACTGGTTAATTTCTCCTTAACAAGCAGAATATTTTTGTTGGTTTTGTCAATATGCTAGAGGCAATGCGACCGAAATACCGTTGTGCAAAACAACATAATATTTCAGGTTTTCTAAATTTCGTTCGTAAAATCCGATGTTTCAGAACAACGGTCACCGGATACAGATGTACCTGCTAGTAATAATCGGTCCCATGAAAATTGTGAGGGAACTTTAAGTTTCTATTACTTTGTTGAATGGTGTTACGTGAACAATGCAAAGCTTCTCGAAAAACTCCATCAAACCGACAACTTTCCAATTTCATGAAGGCCGATCGGATTAGGTAAGTTTCCCGACAGCGCGACAGCAAAGAATTCTTAATAATTTGAAGTTATTAGTAAACACAGTGAAAAGAATAATTCGCCATATGCCAGTAATTTGTTTGCTCACGCCAGTCTACGGAGCAAATCATTTTAATTCATAAGCTTGGGACACGGTTACGCAGCGATAAACGGACGCCACATGGTAAGTAAGAGGGTGATGTAAACCGTCTCAGTAGTAGGCCCAATTGATTGATTCTGTTGACGCCTTCTTGCGAAACGGAGCAAGATTGTTTTGTGTTTCAGTACTGTCAATCCGAAAAAGGTTATTTTGGTGCTGCGGTTGAGCAACAACCCTGGGAAACGGAGTGATTGAAGTCTACCATTGTAGGTGGATATTTCACGAACTGTTTCTCTTCCATAGTTTATCCCTTAGTGCCCTCTTGAGGAACTGAATAAAGGGACTTCAGTGCGAAATATTACCTGAAACTAGCATTTTTTCGCAGTTTTGCGGTTTTTTTGACAGGCGGTCATAATCTTGACTTAGATTGAAGTTTATGCAGCTGCGCTAAACAGATGTACAGCAATGACTGTCCCACGGAAGTAACCTTATCAAACTTGTTGATAAATAAATGCAAACCAAATATTACTGAGATGCATAACGACATTGGAACGCTTTGAGATTTAGAATGCATCTTTTTTGAGAACCTACCTCCAAAATGATATCACCCAAATATGGCCAACCATTAACGATGTGTCGTTGAATAAACTCTACAATGAAATGCATATATCCGGCAGTTTGACTTTAATGTTGTTTCGTGTGAGTAATTAATAACCTTCTATAGACACTGTAATGTGAACTTGATTTTAGGTGACTGAAACCAGTTTAATTTCTGTGAAGTCACTGTTGGTATTGGTTTGACGGAGGGGAGGTATTTATTGATGAGACAATCAGTGTCAGGCGTTCAGTGCAAGTTTTAGTCGTGGCTCAAGCAGCAGAATATGTTGGATGTTAACTGGATAATAACTTTTACAGGCAGATTACAGAATGTAATCCTTCATCATAGTAGAATATGTTCCCTTTTCCTCACAGTGAGTAGGCTAAGCCGATTAGACAATAAATCAATCGTCGTTAGCACAGACAGCGTGTGTGAATTAAGAGCTGAGTAACAGGGAGTATATAGAGAGATGAGCTCAGCTCTTGTTGGTTCAATTGTGATGAACATTCTAAAACGGTCAACTGAGACTTCGGTCCGAAGCGGAAACAGTCAGGTCCCGAAAACTCCGCCAGTGAAACATAAACCTGGTGTTTTACTGTTGTGGGTTCTGACATTTATTGTGAGCCTGTTTGATATAAACCTGTAAGAAGCAACGTTCTAGGCGCACGAACATGAACCACTTAGGCAAGGAAAATGAAGACTGTGGGATGAACTCTGACAAAACAGTCATTGAACATATGGTTTTACTATTGAGTGTACACTAAAACTGTTTCATTTCCGAGGTCACGTATGGAGACGAAAGTCCTTCAGCAAGCGGACAACCGAGAGCTTTGACTTATTGACAGTCGCAATCGACTTTATTTTCGCATGTTAGAAAGCATTCTGACTGACATACTTCCATGACCTCCGGTTGCGCTCTGACTGGTAAATATTTTTTGGTCAGAAAAATAGGAACACTGATTCCCGAATGGTTATGGGACAACTGTGTCAACCACGCATTCACTCAGCATTTAGATTCCATGCAACAGAAAGAAGCTAACGAGAGTAAATCGTTAGAACATTGAAAAGGATACAATTAGGGTTAAAAAGATCATACTAGAAACCTCAATCCATCTGTGGACGTCTGTTGCATTAATCATGAATAGGATCAAAGTTACGAATTAATATTCGCAAACTGCTTCACTAATCTCGTCATAGTCGGTCAACAGATAGGAGATTCATCCAAGAAGTCTAAGGTTTGATTGTCGTGTAGGTGCTGTTCACAATTATGAGACTGATCGTAGTGTGTTGTTCTGAGGGTTGGTGTCACGAAAACGTTTGGGCTAATAATAATAACCTATATTTAAGCTTCGCATGTCTATGTGTGCTTAGAACGCATAACCAGATGGAGAACATTTTCCAACATGTAGAGTGAAAACACCGCACCTTGGTTGATGTATCCGTCACCCATGATGCATATAATAATTCGAAAATTGGACGGAGGGTGTTGTTAATGTTTTGCATACGCACTAAATCTAGGTTGTGACTGCTCTCTTAAGTATTCACAAAGTGTCATTAAACTGCTCTATATTAATTGCCACTCAACGTTTTAAACTCCACTGAAGGCTGCGTGTCCAATTAGACAAACGTAACTGTGTTATCTATATCACTAATGTAGTATTTCTGAACATTCGTCTGTAGATTGCTCTATACACCTTATCAACTAACTCCGTGAAAATCGCAACTCAAATGATATGTTTGCTTCTCGCGCCTACAAAAATGCCTAATTTTAATGTGTGTGTAGATTTCATCCCTGATTACTATAGACTTAAACACTGTTTTAAACGCTTTTTGCTTCATCTACATTGTTCTTCTTCTCAGGTTACGCTGAGTAGGCTTGAAACTAGTCCATACATATTAAACATTTCACTTTTTTTGTTTTGTCCTATACATTGAGTCTTTACTCAACTATATTATGTTCAAAGTTATCATTTGATGCAACATAACTTGAGATTTATTCAGTCACGTGAAGACTAGTTTTTATGAGACGGCCCAAGTTTAAATATCGTTAGTCGCAACAACCGTGGCTACAATCCACGTCTTCATGGTTGGTATTCCGAGCTACACATATTGAGCGGCAACGGGGTACTCAATTAATCTTATCAGTTACTGTATAAATATTCCTGTGATCAACAATACAAGCGGCTAATTTGTAACCTTCAGTTTGAATCAAACTGGAATAGTACATTCCAATTTAGCGGTAAACCAAGAACAATTTGCAGTCTTGACTTCTCCAACAGAAAGCCAACATAATTTTATACAAAACTGAGCAAAACTTCCCTGTTTGGCGTGAACATATTTTCCCAGTAACCCGCTTTTCACTATGGTTGTCAGTTTTTTCATTTATACTGTATGAAAACCGCTCAACCATATACTGCTTCTCATTGAACCGGGAACTCAATTTGAGACTGGTTTGACTGTGTCAGCTGACAGTCTCCTGATATTCTTTCTCAGCATAAATTGCCGAAAGCTTTAAAACTTTCGCACAGATATTTCACGTTTACGTCGCTCTCAGAATTTCATCTACAGACTGGTTGAACCGTGCAGTTAATCCGTGGAATTGCAACGAGATATTGCGAAAATCTAAAAATTGCGTTGATTCGAAATTTTAATTAGGTGGTTAAACAGTAAGTAAACGACTGGCATGTGACTGAAATAATCAACCGGAGCAAAAAACGATTGCATGCGTATTGCGTCACACAGTTTGGTTTCAGTTTGGCCTTGAAGGATTATTCCAACTGAGACACACTACAATTCATACTCATTCACTGGTAAGATGATTGAAAGTATGTGAGATTGTGTATTAACTGAAAACAACGGGCGAAATAAAGTGATTACAACTGGCTGAAAAGAATATGGTTATGTTGAGCCGAGTGAGTAATTCGTGGTTTGGGAATTCTGTCAGGGTTGGTAGCTAATGAATGAATCACTCCGTAGGTTAGCGGAATCAAAGACATTCAAGAATTTGAATGAACTTGTGATAAAACAAAAATGGATGACGCATTATATTATCAGTACATGTAATCTCCATTGCGCTGGTGTGCAACCGACTTTAGTTAATGTAAGTGTGCTTTGCAGATGATAGGTGACCACTGTCAGCTACAACTTCGACATTGATGATAACCATATATGGCTTGATTTCATTCCAAAGCCACTTTGAATGATATTCCCAGGTCTGCTAACAATTGACTACCAACGCAATTTATATAAGATGGTCTTTGCGAAACCATTTACTCCATTTTATACTAAAAGCATCAGTGTTATTGATAAATATTACTGATATGCTTCAACGTGAGCAGAAAGTGTGCCCATTATAACGTTTTGGAATGGTGAAGTGAAAAGGCAATTCGGGTGCAAATCAGTTATTGGAAGGGAATAATGTACAATATAGACTGCCTGAATAACTCGGCATATTTAATGAGTAAGCTTTTGTAAATTGAGGAAACGGGTACCTTCACATAATCCAGTGCGCATCAGTTATGCATTACAAGAACAACACAAACTTTAATAACAGATTTTTCCTCTAAACATTGCTTGGTAGTACTGAGAAAGGTTTGTCAAAGTTATATAAATTCACCAGATGTGACAGAAGGTCATGGAGAAATTGACTATCATGATAAGAACAAACGAGGCGGGGACGGTTAAACTCGAAGAGCTTATACAGAACTAGTCTTGACGTGTAATTATTATCAAAAAGATTTCAGGTGAGGAGAGGATATTGACTGAAGAATATCTGAGTAAGGAGATACAGAATCAATCTGAAAAGAAATAGGCTAGTTTGCCTGAAGGACTAAATCCGATGCAGCCGTAGGTCCGATTTCCCATTGCTCCAAAACGATCTGCCTACATTTTTTCGTCGGCTGTCTTAAATTGTACAATGTTAAGTGCGTTATCACTGGACACTGAGTTCTGTTTTTCTAACGCAGACATAATCTAGTAGATAAAAAACTTATCGCCTACTGATCAAACTCAGTTATCCCCGGATGTCAACTTTGAGCATATCAGTTCCAACATTGTGGAACGCCTGTTACGTATAGAAAGATAAAGTAAGATTCAGGTACAGTCTACTAAATCTGAGAGAAATAAAAGCTACAAAACTTCCAAAACCATAACAGTGTTACTGTAACAAAAACAAAAATCGAAATATTTTTGTTAGAGGAAATGGATTATGTTGAAAAGATGTCTCACATTTCGTATGACTACTCAAGGTTCTGAAAGGTGGAATCGGAGACAGATAGAAAGAAATCACCAGAGAACTTCATATCGAAACTACTTGGCCAAATGAACCGAACAGACATGATCAACGCCATTACTTCCGGGTGAATTAGGACGATCGGTACGATTGTTTCCAGGACTGTATGGACCTCCTAAAGTTCACATAAATAAATTGCTATTATTTCCCATTTATCACGTGATCAGCTCATAGAATCGCAGTCTAAATTAGTAGCCAACTGAAATATCACGGCAAGTCAGAGGATGGATATTACTGTTTAATCTGAAAGATACGTCTGATTCTATGGGTCCTATGAGCACATTCAACGTTGCAACTCACCGGAACTGAGGCGTTTACGATCAGATTTTATAACCGTCTGCTGGGCGATGAT
This sequence comes from Paragonimus heterotremus, assembly GCA_013368495.1. Classification (NCBI taxonomy): domain Eukaryota; kingdom Metazoa; phylum Platyhelminthes; class Trematoda; order Plagiorchiida; family Troglotrematidae; genus Paragonimus; species Paragonimus heterotremus. Next base: position 58,791 of record LUCH01000343.1, on the reverse strand, counting down.
CCGTTAATGAAAAAGCTTTTACTGCTATATAATAACTTATGTTCATTCTGCATGTTTCATGCCATAACAAACTCGCACTTTTCATAATATAAACCTGTAAGTGTCTGCTGTCATCTTCGAGCTTCTGACACGTGCACCTCTGTATATACACACTTTTCTCTGTCTTAAAGGCAAACGTTACATATTTTCATTCATTATAATGCGCCCGTCATTGGTAGCAGGGAATAGATGAAAATAAAATAACTTTTATGTGCTTCATGTAAAGCGGCACTCGGTATTGACTTAGTGAACCACGTTCCTGTCAGCAAAGTTATTTATTAACCATTAAACATTATGTTGGATGTGTAAAAGATGGAAGTGTATAAGTGACGAGAAAATGCTTTCCAAATTTTCTTTCTCAAGCCAGTACAGTTGCAACGGTTTCACCGAAACGTTTCAAGAGGCAGACTGTAAAATTCCAGAAACGAGTAAAATCAAAGATAACTGTTAGACTGAAAAAATTGGTTAGACCTGGATTGGGCGTTAACCGCGTGTCACTTCTCACGGTCCAGATCAGATGTTCGCCTGCGTTCTGAGTAATTAAGGCTGATCTATGGCGATGAGGGTTACAAAGATAGGACAAATGTTTGCGAGAACAGGCTAGGATTGTGTACTCTGATTACAATGGATTCAACGGTTGTAAAAATGCGCTAACGGACTGTCTTATTTTGAGTGATAGGCACTCTGTAGACAGTCTGGAAAGTTGTGGTGACGACCTTGCGATGGTTGGTATCAACGAGGTATGCAGCAATAGCGCTAGCAATTGGTTTATTACAACCGCCTCCAGTCAAGTCTGGATGATGTTCCTCGATTCTGTTTGATAGGCGCCTCATCGTACGATCAACGTAATTTACAGTACAACAGCAGAACGAAAACGAATACGCTGGTATTAACTGATTGTGAACTGACAACTTGTACTTCAGATTCACACTTAACATAGGTACTTTAGCTAACCTGCTGCTTAAGGTTGATGGTGGGAAAATGGACCTAAACGAGCAGTAGATATTTCGTTAGGTCGATCCGCTATGGCACCACCTTTAAAAAGAATTCATGTAAACCCTGCTTTTTTCAGCAGTGGGAGTTACTTCACGCGGAATTTTGGTTCTTATTTTCGGAGTGATGAGTACTTCTGATCAAATTTCCGAGAGTGTGCATCGGACATAATGTATGTGCGGAAGTGTACTGGGGTGCCTTTCGTAGACGATGTGTTCGTCCGGTTGCATTATCATGAAAATTCACGCGTTAAGTCAGTTACATGCCGCTCACTCCGTCCCGTGGGAACTGCACAGAAGTCTGGGCCATCGGCAAGCTGTGCTAGATAGGTTAGTGTTTTCGAGATATACGCTGACGAAACGGTTTCCAAACAGACCAAAAAGATACGGTTGAGCCATACACCAGGTATCAAAAGTGTACAACATCAGTCGAAGTTATTGTAGAATCGCGGATACACACGTCCATATTTTGTCTAGGTTCGTATCCAACTACAGTTAACTTGAAATAGTAGCGTTAACTACCTTCACCTTGTGAGTGGTATGTTAAAAATTGAATTCCGCTTGTGGAATCATTACCACTAAACACTACGCCTAAATCCCTTTTCTGGTTTCGGTCTTGAACAGTTTGCATGTTAGTTGGTCAGTAGTTGCTACAAATATCGTTAATGTCATTTCACATAGAAGTGCGGTTATTTCGAAGTCTATACATAATTTGAGGATTCTGCATACTCACTCCGCCAGATAAAGTGCCGGAGTAGTGGCTCTTAACAATTCCGATTACTTTGAACTGAACACGCCCATATTTGGTTGCATTTCCCGCCGTCAGATAAGTCTTTCAGCCGGCCCACTTTGTAAGAGCGCGTTAGACTCGAGTTTCGCCCATCAGTTGTACATATCCTTGCCATAGCCAAAGTTTGCACTCCGACGCTCGTGTTTGTGGGACTAGCATGTTAACCACAACTCCAGTGACCCCACAATAGGCACGACCATTCGTTCTGATTGTGCCGACAAGATGTTATCTGTTCACAATCAATTAATGCTGGTGTATTTGTTTCCATGCTGTTGAACTTATGACAGGCATTTGTCAAAATGTATCATGGAGCATCATCCAGACTTGATTAAAACCCGTTGTCGTGACTCAATCGTCAACGCTATTGTCGCACATCTCGCCGATACCAAGCATCGTGATGAAGTGCTTCTGAAGTCCAAGTTTCATGTTTTTGTCGACAATGCATACTCGATTCATCAACCTGAATGATTATTTCTGTGTAAGTGAAGACACTCACAGACGCGTAGCAAAAACTGAATAATCAGATGTTAACAGTTGGTTTATTTTTCATGCCTTTCTACCGTGAACCTTGCAGTTAGTTTTAATTTTTAAAAGCACCTGGGAATCGGTCTTGGTGTTGCCGTTGTATTCACTCTGTCCATATACGTCACTCGGTAGAAATAGAAAAACTCCTCAGTTGTCCAGCTGAAGCGCCCTTGCAACCCATATAACTGAATCAGGAAAAGCTTGATGACCTTCATACAGTCAGGCGTCACATAGACTGTTTATATGATACGTTTTACTCACAAATGATGGGAGCAGTCTGGCCTAAACCTAGGCAAGCTGTGTAACTAAAACTCGACGGTGTAACGACATCATTTTCGAAAAAAAGAGCTTCAAACAGAAGAGATTACGAAAAAACTGAGAAACTTACTGAGAGCAGCCCAACCCTGCCTGATATTCGGCTTGATCCGTATCATCACGTCAGGACTCATATATGAAATCATCGAGATATGCAAACAGAGCTTGTGTACATTTACTAGCCTGCCACCTTTCAGGAAAATGTGTTGGCTACACCGAAGTGAAATTTTCTTGGGTTAACCAGTAGTATGAACGAAACGGTTTCAGGTGGTATTGTATCCTAACAAGTCGATACCGATCATTCGGTTAGTAAAAAACACATCTCTGATATGTTTAGCACATGTCTAACGTATCCTTAGCTATTGATCAAAATTGGTTAGATTTTGAACTCTGGTCATTGTATAAAGCTTCAGTAGCTAGCTAAGTGACGGTAAATTCTGTATTCAAAAGACTATCGTACCGGCAATGAGTCGTCCCAGGACTACAACTAACATGACTTACAAATGTAGATAACCACTAAGTAGCAGTTGGCAGACAAGCATCTCAATCTCTATAGTGGTAGTCTTTCCAACCCGCTTTCAACGGCTATATTTTTGTTTATTGTGTTGTGATATACTTGGGAATAAAACTAAGAATATAGATTTTACTGCGAACTTACTGTTTTTACGAATCCGACATGCACAAGGTTCTTGTTTCATGGATTTGAATTCATATTTAGTGGGCAATATTCAATGTTAGACAATCAAAATATATAGACTTTAACGTGAATTTATTACTTGAAAATCGGCCTTCAATTTTTTCTGCTGCTGAAGCGCGATCTCAGAAGGGGGTTGCAAACAAATGTAAGGGTGTGAGCTGTGCCAAAACACGTGTGGAACTTATATGAAATGTCTAGTTAAAAACTGTTACTGCGCAGTTCCGAGGTCACTGTCGTATATGTGTCGTGTTCAAACTAAACAAATGGAGCGTTGTGAAAACAGCGACGGTTCTGTGTTAGAACAGCTTATTGTTCGTTATCGCCACTGCTTGTAGAGTTTCACTTTTCGATGATTTTGACTGATCTGCCCTCACCTTGTGTCAAATGATACTCATTAACTTTCCTAGAAGAGTGTCTAAATTTGCTGATTACTTATTTTGCCACATAAAATCACTTGCACAGATATTGTTTCCTGGATTAACAGAGGTCCATGTTCCTTCATGATTAGATTCTATGGAATGTCTCGCCTGTTGTCGTTGAAACCGTTATTTTAAGATTGTTAAATGGGCTAGGCTCATCATGTTCCGCCTGAGTTAAAAGCGATCAGCGATGACTTACTTCTCCCTAAACAGAGAATACAAAATCATCCGTTTCATCATCACCTTTTTCAACTGTCAATGCTTTCTCAATCTACTCGTGTTTTTGCTCAGAAGTTGTGTCCCACGGACTGACGCAATCTTGGTTATCCTCACCAGGATGTAGCACAAAACATACTTTACAAGTCAATAAAGTTTGCGGGACTTAACAGACAGGCTACAGCTGTTGAATATTAAGTCCGTAACAAGTTGTGGCAAATTTACTCAGATCACTGTAAGACAGAGGGACAAACCCATCGTCCAGTGATATCTGAAACATATCTTACGACGTTCAAGGTGTAACTGGAATATCAACGGTAACCTACATCTGCGATTGTCATTAACAAGAGTAGACTTACAAATATCGTGGCTACCTGGGTAGCTGGCTGATCCATCAAGAGTTAGCCAAAGCGTACTTGCAGTTTCTTATCATGTCCTGCCAAAGATGCCGACGCTGTGTAGAGATTGGGTACGCAACGTTTCCTCAAACGCAATCCATCTGTAACGTCTCAACATTTGGTTTTTAAGTATACTAACACTTGTTTGAAGGAAATGCCATTCAAACAGTCACACTGCTAGCCGTAGAGTTCAGGTAACAGACACTTTGTATGCAACTGCGAGCTTCAGGTTTCGGACACATTCTGAATGTTCCAGTATATCAGCGTGCTGTAGACACTGCAAAGCGCAGTGCGTTGACCTTCCCGATACGTCAAAGCTATACGGAAATGGGCGCCACGTAAGTTCAGATTTGTGAATCTAAACAAAAAGGAAACATTGGTCAGGTACTGTGCTATTCACGGATTAAACTGTGTCAAATGACGTACACAAACGAGGAGAATGTTGATGCGGGTATAAAAAATTTGGGTGGCACACAGAAGCGTGATCATAGGACAGTGAACCCAGCGACCAGTTTTGGTCGCAGTCATCCGAGGTTTTGGTTGTCTTGCTGATACAGTGCACACAATTGTCAGAATATTCATTAATGTTGTCCTTCCTATGTAGCCTGTTACAACTAGATTAGCTTGAAGATACTGAGTGGTCAGACCAGTTTTCATGCAAACTGGATTCGATTTTCTGAGCAGAAGGTTTAAAGGTAATAAACACTGAATATGGCACATTCTTAGGAGGTAGTCTTAAAAATGTATGAACAACTGTGTTGTTCTTGAATAATAAGAAATTTGACGTTCTGTAACAGTATTTAGTCGGGTGTTTGGCAAACAGGAGACGTCTTTGTCAACCAAAATTACAGACTATAGAAGACACTCACCCCAGTGCCCATTTGGAGGCCTTCAGCTAACATGGCTGATCTAGGTCATCAACTCTAGAGCCGATCAATTTTGTTGACAACAGTGAAGCATTCAGTGCATCACAGGATGCGTTAGGAAGACCAGTCAAGTTCAACAGGTAAATTGCTAACAATAAATCCTAAACTGTTTACTTTTGGTACATGAATGGCCAAGTCACCCACTTTTATTCTGTCGACATTTTACTTAAGGCTATTAATTCACTTCGTAATTATTAAACTACTGCGAAGCTGACAGTGGTCAAATGTAAGTTCATCTGAGTGGTCTCAAAACATGACAACCAAAGCGTGGTTAACTTCATTGTCGGAGTGTCGAGGAAGTTGTCAGTTCCTCGAAAACATTGTGTGACAAGAGGACTAACAAAGTTCACTTGTGAGTGACCTTTACCTTTGCCACGGTCATGCACTGCTGTGGTCCTCATGATCGACGTAAGCCCTCGTGACAACTGTTGTCATCTCGACTACAGGCCTAGATGGTACTGCCTAGGCTTTGGTTCCAATCCCTATAAGTACGAACACGTTTGTGACCATGATGTCTTCGGCTGAGCGACATAAAGAAGCCCTGTTTGAGGGCCAGTCTTTTTCTTTGTGTTCATGCAGTAGCCTCAGGTGGATGGAAATAGACTAAGTAACCGCATATAGTCCGTACTCGTTGTTTACCACCGTTATTCGTCGTGCTATTATCCGCCGTTTCATTGGTCGTTATTCCCTTTCTGTTTACGCGTTCGTAGGCTGTACAACAATTTATAACAGAGAGTAAGTCGGTCATATTCTTTAAGGAAATATCACCAACTGAAGTAAATGGAAAGTGTGTCTAGTCCTCTCTGGTTAACGAAAGCTGCGACGCGGTTGGGTGTTCATCGTGCTTACATACGCATGCAATCAGTTACAAGAGGTTCTTAATTTCGAACCGTTAACAGGTATGATACTGAACGACTTGAGGGCGACCGGATCTGGGCTTTGTAGCAAATGAAGTCTTGGAAGTGGCTCAACTTTTTGAAGGTCAAAGTGCGCAGTCCATAATGTTTTAAAAGCCCAGTCTACCGATGAATGGCAGTAAAAGACAAAAATCGCCAAACAAATTCACGTCAGACTGACAGCTCCTATCTAGCGAAGTTTTATGCAACGGGCCTTCAGTAACTAAAAGACCGAGTATACAAGTGTTGACGCAAACCATTGAACATAGTTAGACGACTGTTAACGTAGTTTGAAGTGGGCAGAATCTCACACCTCATACATTCCGAAATGGAACTCGTGTCAGTTCGTAGCAGAAAAGAAATCCATTCTGACTTAGTCAAATTTCGATCATGTCTCTTAAACTGTTTTTGCGAAATAAGTACACTATATATATATATATATATATATATATATATATACCGGGGGACGAGTAACGATTTGCATTAAGTCATCTATGGGAGATGGTCAATCAGGCGACTAAACTGGAAGTGCTTCGGTGCAAATGAATAATGATCAGAAATAATAAACAAGGAACGGTTACAAGCTAAACAGGTATTATTAATCAACGTACATAGAAAATAAGGATTAAGTTAAAACTCGTGCGAGTGAAACGTAGTTAAAAGGATGTTCAAAGTGCAACAATAACTAAAACTAGAACAAATTAAATAACAAAATTTTGGTGCGGCTTTTTTCACTCACCAGTTCCTAAGAATGTTAAAACCGTCCGGAAATGTTTGTCTGGGAAGAAGATACTAAAAAGAAATGAAAACGAATAACAACAGTTGTTACACAGCTAAAGTCATGAAAAATTGTTCCCTAGCTGTCTTCTGCTCAAAGCTTGTGATTTAATTGTCGCGTACAAGTTATTTGGTGTGAAGTACTCACTTCGATTTGGGCTTGCAAAACAATCTGAGATGCGATCTGTTAGGTTTACGTGAAATGTCTCACTGCAACGATAGTTGCACACTTGATCTTCAACTTTAGTGGACAAGATGGTAAACACTCGTGAATGAACATATGGAGATACGGTTTCATTGGACAGTAGGCTGGTTGTCCTTGATGTGTTTATATGGTACTGATGTTACCCAAACTCACCTGTGGTAAGTATCCTCGTTCAGATCAGAAATTACGCTCAGGTCTTCGTGTGGTCAAGATTAGTGTACCAACCACAAGACTAGTAACATCACAGTCTAACTTCTCCAATTTTAAAAATGATTGAGTTTATAACTGTCAGCTGGAGTACATTAGTTAGTTTGCCTGAATAAGAAATGTCACCTTTTCCTTTAGCACGCTGAATAAACCGTTTTCATCGCTCTTCAAATCAGTTATGTCAACACGAACATTTATCAGCACAACGCTCTCCATGATTTTCTTGTACACTGCACATTAGGAATGTCAGCTACAAGACGCGCAATCGATCTCCAGTTGGAGACGCACATTGTGCATTTATTTAACAAGGGTAAACGTTCACCGAGTTATGAAGTCTGAATACTGGGTTCAACTTGGCCCATTAAGCAAGACTCTTACAATCTGAATTCAACTACATTCGGCTATACGGAATCCTTGTATACTAGTTAGCATGGAAAATAAAAGTGGCATTCCCTACAAGTGGGTTCTGAAAAAGAAAGCTTCCAAAATACAAAGACGATTTCTTCAAGACCTTTTCGTTTATTTTGTGGTATTCTTCTCCACACTAACTCTGCGTTTTGACTTCAACAGTTCTTGTATCATATTCTTAAAGAAGAATATTTTTAAATCTATATATCCCGGATATTTTGTATTGTTGTGTTCTGCATATTGCTGTCAACTGTAATAATAATATTAAGGCTAAGGAACCCTTAGGTTTTGAATTTAACAACTTATTCGAACTATAAGTTGGAAACACTACGCTGATCTGATCTAGTTCATCGATAACGAAAGAAAATATATCGCTAGATATTAACAGGTTGTTTATCCCCTTCAGTCACAAGCGTAAAACATTAGAGTATATGGGTTTTGTGGATATCAACAACAATAGAACGGGTCATGGAATCGGTTTACATGAAAAGAGGGCTGCTATCAGTTCCATGGTAGACAAACTGCGTGAGTCAACAGTTTATGCGCGCATAGAACTGGAAGGCGAGGAGTTATTAACATCGCTCCGGAGAAAGCAACAATTTGGGATTCTGACTACACAGTAGTGCTTGAAACGCATTAGAGAGATAAATAACGTAACTCATTTCTAGGGGATGCTTCGCAATGGATTAGGTCGGATTTCAGCTAACTCGCTCTTTTGTCATTGCTTGCTGTCATCGAGCGTACCAACCGTCTGGGTGTATGTGTGACCATTCTTTGGTGTAAAAACCGATTTGTGCTGCCGATACAGACTTTATCGTAACTGCAAGTGGACTGACAGATTACATGTGGGACAGATCAGTTCGATTGGTCATGACTATGAACCAATTGACCGACGCTCCTAGTTGTGAGTAGTAACCCAAATTCAGCTGCATACTATACGTGAGTTTGAACAGAGTGCAATTTTTGGCCTACATCAGTTATGACACGCTCGCCGAAAGAACGAAATCTGCAAGCATCCAGTAAAAGCGTGCATACCCACTGCGCGGGATGTGTTATCAGAGACTGGTGGTGTACTACTGTCACGTATATGGAACCACCACAGCAGTGCAAAGTAGTAATTACGTTCATGTTTGACTACTTCCACATACGTTATAATGGAATTCCGGAAATACACAGCTTTCCAGGTGAAGCGAATTTCGCCATCATAACACACCACTGAGGTGAGTGCTTTTTCAGATACCAGTTTACAGGCAAAGGCAAATCTGACCTAACGTCCTTAATATCTTTCCTACGTACAGTTCACCTTTCCTGGTTTTGGCATTTAGTTCCAACTGGAATCGTTTATTTTAGCTTTCCAGTGTCAGCTCAATGACCATGCATGTAGTTGATTGCCTGTCATCGCACTGTGCTAGAGGGATGCGAGCATAACTCATCATCGTCATTTCCGTACCTCTTGGCTGCTCGGAAATGCTACGTTATGTACGAATGTCATATTTTGTGATCACCGTTCGCCTTCTGCTCATTTACCAGTAAGTTTTTAGTGCTCTGACACGTCAATCAAAACTACTGAGTTTGCCTAGTAATCCAGCTTGCTAACTTCCTGCTGTTATATTTTAATGAAGATATGGACTCCGTTTGGCAGTTTGCATCAGAGTATTCAACACATTCGGTTACTCTACCAAAACTACTGCATTGATACATCAGAACGTGTTTTTTCAAAGAACTAAAGGTGATGCAAAACTGACCGAGGCAATCGTGGTTTAAAATCTGCAACAACAAACGTGCTACTTGAAGTTTGGATTAACACCTCGATGTAGTGTTCATACCTTTCCTTGTACGTGCTTTGTTGAAGTTTCTTCTATCTACGGGTAATCGTTACACAGTTTCAGTTTATGCTTTTAGCTCTTGTTACAAAATAGTCTAGTTGTACCTGCATCACGTGGTGTGTAGAACACATGTGACTGCTAGATGTGACCTATTTTTGGAAGGTCAGCAAATCTTTCCCAGGCCTTATCACCAACTGTTACTTTGCTTACCAACTGTTTGCCCCATCCAAACACAGTATTCACTCTCGTGAGAAACAATCAATAAGAGATAAGGGCGACTATCACCTACGTTTGTTGCAAACAATGTTCTGTGTTCCATTTGCTTGCCACCGAAATTATGTTTACCGGGTAGTCAGCTAATCCTAAATCCATTTGAGATCAGAATGAGACAAAGTAGACTGTTTTTATTTTACGGCGAGTACGTTAGTTTCATCATGAAACTCAACGTATAGTAAACGTGCTCGGTTGTGCTTCGTTACTACGCAGCAGACAACCGAGTTTTGTTGGTTCAACACGAGCGGTGGACTGTACACCGCTGCAGTAAGTTACACTGGGAATTCATGTTAGATTGGTCCGATTATAAGGCATATGCGTATAACATCAAACGTGCGGATCATACAAATGATCGTCCTAACTTGGATATGAAGGTGTGGGCGTAACGTGTTTAGTACTCAGTTGTATATAATTGAGCACATAATGGGACGTGTTTAGACAAACTGCATGGGCCTCGTAACTGCCGGTATACCTCCTTTGACCGACTCTGATTGTATCCTGTGGACATGGTAGATCAACTTACTTGAAACGATCGGGTTGACCGGACGGCATGACCGAACCAAACGCGCAGCAATCACTTGCAAACAGTCCTGTTACTTTCGTCCAGCTTGCCAGATTGCACGATGTCCCAGAATGCAATGAGATGAGTACTGTATTATGAAACTCAAACAACTTTTCTACAGGCACAAACAAAATAGTAGACACAAAAGACGGATTATGAGCGAGCAATATATCTTTGAGGCGAAGACGCAAAACTGTTGTAGAAATACGCTGAATGTTGAGTTGTTTGGAATACTACGCAGGTGTGAAAGTCCGTCTTCATGTTACCCTGTAAAGTCTACGAATAAAGATGTCCACTGGTTTAATTCTTTTGAAAGCAACCAATTCCAGTTTTGTACATTTTGTCTTGTAACTGTAGCTTCACTAGTTGCTGTTTTATCTTTTGCTTTTTCCGCGTCAACAAATTTGGTTTCATTTCCTATTGACAATTTCAACTCATTTTAGTAATCAACTTTAAGTTGACCATTCTTGCATCTTCAACAGTTCAAGATAATGTTATAATGACGTCCCACCCTCGGGAGTACAATGAAGCTAACCGATTCTTAGTGGGTAGGATTTCAATTGGTTTTATTCCGGTCACGTAATGATAGCATGAATGAACTAAGATTATTTTGAACAGATCAGCATAAATGAATTCACAATGGTTGAAGCTCACTCATGTAATCATAACGTCTTCCGAATGACTTTCTAAATCTAACCACAGAAACCTGTTCTTAAACAGACAGAATTTCAGTCTTAATGATGACATTCCGAGAACAATATACCAGGAGATTACATTTTTACCGTCCGAATTTTTGCGGAGATTTAGCTTTAATTTTGACAAATTTCGTATTTTCGTTTGCCTTCTTGTTTAGATTTTCGGTTACAGTCTACTGAACGTAACTGGCAAATTCACTTGCTTCACCAACCCGTGTCCACTACATAGTGGTCTGTTTGTGGTTCGACGAACTCTTCTAATTTACTTTCACGGTTATAACTAGACATTACACTGTGATCTCGTTAACGGTCATGTAATTCCCCGAAAAGACTATTGCCTGCATCAAACTGACCAACTTGAAACATATGGGAGTATATTTGCGAACAAGTTTGCATGAATTGACATTACTTTTTCAATGAGGTTGCAAAATCCCATGTCAACCTGAGAATTTAGAAGAAACTTCGTCTGTGTCATAGAGCCCAAATACATTTGAACCGAAACTTCCCAGTTTGTTAGTTGATCTCTTGACATTCTGACCAGTGATAATGCCATCACTCTTTCAAGGGTGACCTTCAGACTGATTGTGATAACCTGAACCCGCTGCAGTTTATTCATTCTCTGCCTTACCGTTTCCGATAGTGTGAATATTTTTACACTTAACTACAACGAGTAAAGTGTTAATGTTTCATTGTTTCCACTCATTGCGTGTTAAATAGGGGGGGGGTTGCGATTAAGTTGAAGTCAACTTGCTGAAGTGTTGATGAGTTAAAAAGGCTGGCAAATCATGCCGTAGGCAATTGGTTGTTGAGCATTTGCTCATTTGGCCAAACCACTATTCAATACAGCTCACTGTCATGTCCAGCTTGAGTTAATTGACGTTTAGACAGTTTTTCCCATAGACAGCTTGCCTTGGGATATTTTGTATACTGACGAGTAGTAGGGGTTTTTGATTTTTCCTGTAGATTGAACATCACTCACAATTGATCGCAGCTGTCGCATTCCCATAGACTTTACAGTCGGCCCCTTTAG
>LUCH01000343.1:0-43649 GCA_013368495.1 Paragonimus heterotremus | reverse complement strand
GCATTGGGTTGGGGTTTTCACAAAAAGACTTATTTTTAGGGAAATATTACCAAACTACCAACAAATCACGCACAAGTCCGAGTTAACCCTAGAACTAGTATCCTCAATGCAATTGATGACGGGCTGATTTGTACAAACACATCCACCTTGGCATTATTCTTCGCATATTTCGGGGAGTTGTAAAGAATCAGGATAGCGCCTGATCTTTTCTTTAAAAATTAACAAAGGTAAAACTGCGCTGGATATTCTACAGATTTTTCACAGTAGGTTTTTCGATACTGATATCTTCCGTTGTGCTCGACAGTTCCGTCCTCCAGTTTAATCACGACACAGGGAATTATATCAATAATTTCGGAGGTAATGGTACAAATTCGAATATGGGGTAAGGTGACCGTAATTAATTTAAAAGTAAAATACCTATGGTACCAATAAACGTTACAACTGCCGATAGAGTTAGTATAGTGGATGGGTTTCAATTTTCACACAATAGCTGAAAAACCGTTTCTTGTTTTATATACCACTTCCCCGCGTTTAAACATAGTAGATTCGAACTGGTGACAGTCTCGAAGGTGCTGTGCAAGGTTTCAGCCTTACGGTTTCAATATATTTTAAAAGTACAATTTACTGGTAGTTATTCGCAACAAATATTTTGATGTCAGCAATTTTTTTGGCGTTATCGACTGAAACATCTTTCATAATCCATTTCTACCTTACTATCTAAATTCTGCCTACAGAAAATTTCTCACAACGTTTTCACAACGAAAACCCGTTCTCACGTCTGCTTGAAATTCGTGTTTTGATACCGTGCCTAATGATAGATTCTTATGATATTATGGAAGCTACTGTCACATTTTTTCCAATCACATAGTTATTCCAAAGTCACCTTCCAGAAAGAATCATTATATTGGATCTCCGCTTTTGCTGAGGATATGCAGTAATGCATATCTTTGTTTAGACTGGGCTTTCAGTTTTAACTACTTTTTTAAGGAAATCCACTTGACTGCTTTTTCGTTAATCTCCTATGAAGCACAAACAAATTACAATGCTGGAGCTAAAATATATTGCTTGTGAGTAGTGATCAGTTATCCCCATCGTACTGACGTAACGGATGTCAACTATCCTTCTAATTCAGGTTGATGATCTCTTGCCTGATATTTCTGTTCAACAAGAGACAAGCTTAAAAATCAATTTGGGAATCTGCGGACTGCAACCAGTTGTGAGTTGCGCTCAGATTACGTCGACCATGTTTTTCTCATCGTTTGTGTCCTTTTCACTTGTATTGTGTTAAACAGCCATCGCATTGATGAAACGTTTAAAGGGTGTTGATGACGGTCCTTTTGTTTTACATTATTAAAATGCTAAGATGTAGGCCGACTTCTCGAAAATTAAGGCAGACTTTCCCGAATTTCTATTTTCATAGCCGACACTACGAGTAATTTACTTTCAAGTTACCCAACTACTCGACCACATTTTTTGGCCATTTTCACCCGATAATTTTGGCATCGCATTATTTTTTTAAATTCACTTTGACTGGCTCACATCAGCTCGGACATCTTGTTTACTTTATCTCATTGTGAATGCAACATTCTGTTAAATTGAGCACTTGCTCGTCGTTGCATTCTTCGTGACTGGTTATACTACTTTCTCGTTACGCCAGTTGGTCCGTTTGCCAAAATCATTAGAACTACAATCATTTCCTCAGGTATTTATCAAACCAGTAAACCCTTAAAGAAATATTCAACTTTTCCAAATGTTTAGCAGCTTGCTATCTGCTTCATCACAACCACAATTTACGATTTTTTCACTAGCTGCACATAAAGCTTAGTTATAGTGTTACTCCTCGCAAAACGCGTTCAGTGCTCATAACAACGTGTGTAAGAGAGTTACTCTGCCTTTTGAAAGTTTATCAGTCGGTTAAAACAAAAATTTAGAATGAATTGACTTCAACCATGATTAAGGATTATTCATACGATAGATAATCGCACATATATGAGAATTTACATTTGAGACCAATTAGCGTTACGCATATTGGTAGTTATTAAATAAAAAATTGTATAATGTTTTCACGTTTTCAGTTCCCCAAAATTGACATTCTGAACTATTAAGGCTTTCCTATTTAGGTTTAACAGTTTGGATCGTCTTCCAAGGAAAAGCTGGTTATTTTCAGTGCAAAATCAAATCCTCTCTCTTTGAATTATAGTATTTTTGTTCTCTTTATTGTACATCGTTCAGTATGCATACTATGTGGTAATATGCAGAGAATCACAGAAGTACCCCATCTTCCGCTTTTGTCATTCATTGCTATCATCTGTGGAACCCCATATTTCCAAACTATATATGTACAGTTATAGCTCTTTGTATATAAATGGGGGCATATTGTTAGGAATATACCATTTGATGTGCTACGACGTGTAGGACACTTGTAAGATATTCTGACTCCTTAAAATGGACTAAATTCACTAAATTCTGATATATAGCTTTGACAACGTGGTCGAATTCGACCTCTGACCATTACAGGTGATTGCTACCAGAAAGTAAATTTATTGAAAAACCAACATTACGTTACACGGGTGCAAATTCATTATAGTTAGGAAATGTTCACATGTTGACAAATGGAATGTATGTCAGTGAACCCAGGTTAGCAGCTTACCGGGATGATGAATGTGCTTATAGTTCAATAACAAACTGATCAAACTGTTATAGAAAACTGGGCAAATAAACGTGTCTAACGTACATTCACTCAATCAGGTGGAGCACGTAGTCCATAACTGGTGATAAAGCGAACAAACGAAAACCTGTTTCTAACCGTCACTTGGCAGAATGACATTTGAAACAGATTACATGCTAGTTTTTAGGATCCATCATCTGATTCCATCTTTGAAAAGCTTTCAATGCCTTCAAAGTTTACAAGTATATTAAAACCAGACAGCATTACATGTTCACCCACATCAATTTGTCGATAAGTATGCGAATGGTAGGTTTTCCCCCTAAGATGGAGACCACACCTTCCCAAACTTTGCAGTCCCTTGCACCTTTAAGAAATCGTGTTGGTCTAACTCACCTGGGTTTGAAACAGTGGGATATCAAATGTTGTCCCTTGTAATTCCAGTAACAAACTAAGGCGTGTAAAATAGTATAAGAACCAGATAACTAGTAGCAGATCTTCATTTCAGTGGAGAACAATAAATGAAAGAGCGTTCAAACAGCAATTTTTATGAAAATACTGAAATTAAATAGTGTCTTTACACACTGGATGAAGATACGATTCCTTCATAATCTCAAGTTAGGATGATGGTTTATTACATAAATGCCAATCAATATGAGAGGATACATTGATATGGAAGGGGAATGTCTCTTTGATTGAAAGTGAGTATTACTAATAATCGATCAAAGCCTTCGCACTCACACAACTTTCTGTAAGGTTGCAGTAGTCCCCAGTTACGTTTCAACGTACACGTTTGCCACGACTTGGATGCAATTTACAGACTCGCACATTCATGTGACAACGGTGTTGAAAACTGCATCATTCACCACGCGTTATGCAAGACCGAAATTTCTTACTCAGAATCTCAGTCATATTTTCGTGTGATATCATAATGGATGTATCTTCAGTTCAGTCAAGACTACGTGCGGTATGATAACACATTGTTTACAGTAACGGATGCATCCATGGTCGACAGTTTCAGTGGTTAATGATTGCACGTGAAAAGTCTTGGCTTCAGTTAACCATGCTGTCACTTATTGTAGGAAACTGATCTTATGGTAAGAGGTTGGTGATATTGACAACCAACAGTATGAAATATTTTTTTGCTTAAATGTGAATCTTCCTAATATCTGCTTAGGAACACTATCCAGGTTTTATGCCGCCAGTCAACCTACTGAAATATATTCACGAAAACTTAAGTGCAATTGAATCAAATTCTTACCTGAAAATGGATAGTGACAATTTATAAAGCTGGAATAGAATAGGCACGTGTGTTGTAGTTGCGCGAGTCCACTCGTGTTGTCTAGAAAGCCGTCCGAAGAGATTCACCTAAACAGCTGTTTGTAAGTTGAATTAACATAAAGGACACGTTTAAAAAACACCACAGTTCGTCCTGTCCAGTTCAGTCGAATTTCAAAATCAGTCGTATATATATACACGAATGAAATTTACTTCACATTGCTATCAAAGGTACACAAGCCATGTACTCTATATGGATTCGTTGGGCATCTACATCCGAGTAAAAAATCTCAGCTTAATGCACATGTAAACTATTTTTAGTGTACCTAATAGCCAATCGGTAGTTCTTACTTTCAAGTTTTTATGCAGACTTTTGATTTGTACATAACTCACGGCCTGATCATCCGTCGTGTTCAGCTTCATTGTAGACGATTTTAATGTTTTTCTTATGTAACCAGCCGGATACACCAACACAATAACCATAGTTTAATAGAATGGTAAGGGGATTACATTTGATTATTAGTTAAGCGTGTTTCTGACAGACCGTTCGCAAATGTAGACTAATTTGGTGACGGATGAAATTTGTGGCTTTCACCGCAGACACCTCGGCTGTTTTGACCGTCGTAACTCCCACATTTACACTGGAATATTTATATAGAGATTTCAGGCCCGGATGTCAATAACGTGTATGTATTAGACTTATTAAATAAAAAACCACAGTTGTTGAAGGTTTCCGAAATTTTGTGATTAATCTGAAGTGGGTTAGTTTTGGTCCTTGGCGTTGATCAACTTTTCCCAGTAGGAATTGGTAATTGACACAACTAGATAAAAATGCCAACCCATTTCCATCTATCGGTTCAACCGTTTCGAGGGTGATTCTATAAAAGTAATTTAGGTTTTTTCCCGGGCGTAATGTTAAGGTCCATTATGAACGTTGAATAATCAAAACGTTCACCAGAAGAAAGCTATATACTCAGAACTCGAGAGCAAGTAACAATCACTTCCATCACTGTCGGTCATCTCAGAACTCGACACACAGCGTTGACTTTTTGGCATGGATGCTTTGCCAAACAGCCGGGTATGCGTGGGGCTATTGTTCGCGATCTGCGTTTATTGCATCCGAGTTAGTAAATAAGACTTATGTAATATCCACGACTTTTCGCCTTTAGTTTTGTAAATTTGAACATTCTAACAAACAATTTTGTTTGAATAATCGCTCTCATGACAAAGTTTGGTTGTGTTTTCAGGCTCCCACCAAAGGTGGTGATGCACATAGTAGTCTGATAAACTGTTGACTGAGTCACCTTGTGGTAATCATAAACAAGGGTAGTGGACTGCGAGCTACAAGATTTGTCTTGCCGGAAAGATTGTTGTCTAATTCCACATCGAACCGACTTGTTGCCGGCTTAAATTAATTGAAAGCCACAAAGAACAACACACATTAACAGATAAACTTTTATTGCACAGGAACTGTGATATTAGCAGCCGCTTTTAATGGAAAGAATGAGGCCTTTCAGGACTGGCTATTTTTAACAGTCTATTAAAGGGTACATTTTGAAGAACACCTCTTACACTTTATAAAGTAAGATGTCTTCCGTAAGACATTTATATATGGTCTACAAAATTGTGCAACCATGCACAGTTACTGGAACAAAATTAACGTGGTCGAACAGCATCGGAAACCGCTGTGTATCTTGCTTGTTGAGACTTGGTCATCCCTCACCGCTCTCTGTCCATTCAGGTGCACACACCCTCTGTTCTCGATGCATATCCTATATATGAGTGTCAGTAACTAATAATGACTACGTGACTAACCGATTTCAACCTGGGTGGGCACGTCTCTTTCCGTGATTTACCTGAACAGATTATCCCGAACGTTGGACACGACTGGACAAAATTGAAGAGCATATTCTCAATAAATCCACAAGGAAGCGGGCGGCGATTTGGTTATGGCGAGCTAATTTTGAACAGCTCAATCTCTTCAGAAGAGTACTAAATCAACTCTATTTCCCATGTTGCCGGAACGTTTCGCGTCGCCGTTTTTCTGTTGTCTGATGCCACCTGTTCGACGACATCAGTTTCAAACGAGGTGGTGTCTGTTATTCCCTGCAATCCGTTGATGTAAGGTTGTCATACTTTTACAAGCAAGTCCATATGTGATGAGCCTCTGGCCAATAAACTGTTGATAGACAGGTCTAGGACGTGTGTATTTCAACAAACTTGTAAATGTACGTACATTTTTTAGATCCAAAATAAACCATAAATTTCACTTACTGTGGTGGACCGTCAGACTCGTCTGTCACCGTAATTCATTCCACGTTCTACTGAATTGGCGAATAGTGTTATGATTTTAGCTGCTACGTTTGGGAATTTGAGGGACGCCGTGTGCAAGTGTTTGTTGGTTTTCACCAATCTACCGAATTTAATCCTCTCTACCTAAAATGTATCAGCCCACGTTAGTATTCGATTGTATTTCAATTCCACCTCTGTTCCAACCGCATACTCAAATGCTTTCTAAACGTGAGGAAGCTTTTGTTGAGTGAACTAATTACGTTGATTATTTCTATGGTGTGCACGTCGAGGTTATTAAAGAAACGACATTGTTCAAGACGTTGTTACAAGGCTAACGTACTGGTAGTTCTTCAGAACTTCATAAATCATTTCCTTAATATGTCTTACTCACACCAAATATCTGGTTCTAACAGCTGTGCTCACTTGTTTTTACTCTCTCTCGAATTAATTCCAATTGCCCATAGTACAGTCACTTCATAGGTGGCCCATATATTCATTGTGGTTTTTAATATTAATGTTAAGTTTATGTAAACAATGGTAGGTGTCGGTATATATGTTCAGACATCTCTTTTACCCTATACAAATAAGCAACAAAGAAATTGACAGAGGGTTTCGGTAGTTCGTGAATTTCAGATTTCGCCATTCAAAGACATCAGAAGGCCTTGTGTAGGCACAAACAGAGGTGATGGTAGGCTACCTAAATAATAAACAAAATAAACAGTACAATGAAAATCCCAATACTCCATAGCCTTATGAGCTACTTAGAACGTTTTCATCAGAGCCGTGCAACGTATGCTAAATGACATACCCGCAAGAGAATGCGTGTTAAACTGACCACTTAACACGATAAGCACCAATTCATGTTACAGACTAACATCGAAGTTTATTTTGTTCCATTGCTGATGTTTCTATTGGTCTAGAGCAGAGGACCACCATTGTTTTCTCCTCGAAGTAAGCATGTATGCTGCAGCTAATGCATAACATAACAGGTATATGCTAACTGTTTGAGAGTAATTTTGGTATTTTCAGTAAGTGAACTGTGTGGTGAAGATCTACACGATCCACCGTTTATCCAAACCCTGACACAGTAGACAGTCTAACCAGAGACCAATCAAAACGTCGCGTTAGGATACCACATAAAGGCTGGACGATAAGCCTTAGTGTTATACTTTCCGTTATTTGTCAAGTACTTTATTTTGCATTGAACCAATCAGCCTGCATTTTAACAATGCAGGTACCCATACGATCAGCCAATGGGATACTGCTTTCTTTGTGTTGGGAAAAGACACTTTTTCCCAAAACTTCGTCGAATTTACCAGGAAAAATGAATTCTACATTTTGGAAATTTGAATGCCTGCCAGAATTTTCAAAACCTCAAGAATTCACACTCGCCTCTGGTTGGTCCGTTTGGTGGCATAGGTCCACGGCCACCCAAAACTTATAAATATAGCTGCTGTAAACCACGATTTTACCTCCGGGCTGAGCAGCAAATGAAGCTCGTTGAAAGACCGTCTTTTTTCTTACTTTTTGCGGGTTCAAATTTGCAGGAGTTGGATTTCGATATTTGCGCTCTGATTTCCGTGCAGTTTTGCAATATAGTTTCGATTGTTCATAATAGTGATACCGCTCGTGGCTTTGCGTTTGTTCTAGTCTTTCCCTATCAGAGGGGTGGTAACGCTTCAATGCTGTTATACATCTATAAATTCGGCTTTTTGTCTCACGGTTATGAACTGTTTACTGGAATCATTATGACGCGTGGAGGTTTCAATTGGAGTACGATTTCTAGGGCTGTTCAAAGTTCCTAATTCCGTGTGTTACGAACTGTCTGTGCTAACCAGGACTTGAAACACTGACTTTCAAGTTCATGAGCTGAATGACCAGAAGCTGTTCTGCTGTTTTCACATAACAAAGCACAGCTTTTTAGTATGTCGACGCCCCAATTCGTACCTTGTGTATCATTACAGTATGGCATACTGTTTGGCTGATTAAAATTCTGGACTGTAATTCTAAACCAAACCCATGAAATCCTGAGAATTTATTGAATAGTGAGTTAACAAGAATGCCAGAGCCTACAACTGGTTGACCAAACTAGAGAATGCCTTGATGCATTCATGTTAACGTTGAAGTTGCGTCATACTGTAGTAGTTCCTCAAAATTGCGGATAGTCAGCATGTCGATTAGCTGAATTGCGCTAGGTAGACCCGCCTTGATAATGTTTCGCAAAATTTGTTCAGGCTGTTTTTGCCGTGTGTTTAATTTGTTCACAAAACGTTTTTCTGGCCACATTCAGCAGAAGTTCTCACTTGAATTTTTCGGACTAGGTTAGGGAATGTGTTGCTGTAAAATCGGTAACTGTGCTACCCTCGAGGATACCCGAATGTGTTTATAGCAGGGCACATTCGGTTACAGTTATAGGCCGGTTTTTCTAAAGATACCGTCAGTTAGGTGCCTCCTAGTGGTGTTTCTTCAAATCATCACTGGATGTAGAGTGAGTGGCTTGGCCTATGAGTTATGCAACGCAATCCACTTGTGGTTGCACATATTTGTGCACGTCTCTCAACTACTGCTGTTAGGACGGGCTAGCTCGGACATGGGTGTCGTCAACCGCACGCACGGTTAGCTCCATAGTTTGTCGGTTCCTACTGTAACGTATCAAAAGTCAACATGGTTTCCTGGAAAACTACAGCGCCGTTAAGATAGTGAACGAAGTGTCGTGGGTATTGGTAACTACTACATAGTGTATACGTAAGCTGCACCGGATGGTTGAAATATAGAAGCCGAAGAGCTCCGCGGACGTTGTTGAATAAATTTGCGGTTGTGGTTCTTTTGTTAGTCGTTAGAATTTTATATTGAAAATTGCCGGTTAGTGTACTGTGTTGTTGGTAGACATGAAGATACAGTGGTAGTTAAAAAACTTTTGTTTACTCAGGCACCCAGTGGATCTTCCTAAATTATAGATAACTGTCTATTCGTAGTACGTAATTTCGTTAGTAGACTATAGCGACTCCCACAAATATACTAGGAAATTTAAAATTTTCCGTCAACCCTTGTAGTATTTCTAAAGTTTGTTTTAACCGTAAACTGCTATAAAAGATGTGAAATGGTATGTCCTACGGTTTTTGCCTACTTAGAACTTACATGACTTATGGGTTTGCCATTAGACTGGTTACGTGAAAACAGTATGTTATGGTCAAAACTGACTTCGTCTGAAAGAGAAACCACTAGCTGATAGAAACAATGTCACTGAGTGTACAGCATGATGATATCTTTTATTCATTAGTTTGAGGTGTAAAGATTAAATTTAAATAAGAGTAGCGACCTTTATCTGCTTCACTTTCGTCTTTATTTGGCACAGCATATCGTTCGTAACCAGTGGCCATCAGGGTTTCGAACACAGTCGAATTGTAGTGAACGGTAATCGATAAAGACGGAGCTGTCGTGATAGTTAAACGGCTTTGTCAACTAGGGAATAACGGTTGGATAATTTCAAAATTCCCAAAACAATAACTACCGTATGATTATTAGGTCAAATACGGTCATCAAGACAAAATGGAAATTGAGGGGTAAACTGGAGTTGATTGTAGATATTCTTCAGTCGAAGAATCTCCACCTGACAACAATTTTTCTTTCCAGACAGGTGGTGCTGAGGTCAGGGTCCAGTAAATGATATCAACAGTCGACCCTCACTGGTAAGGCCTAATGTCTGACGTACAATAACCAAGAGGGTTGCGGACTATAACGCTGACGCAAGCCCGATTGTACGGAAAACAAATGTCAGTCGACGTTCATAAAACAACTGGGTGACTCTAAATGGAAAACTGTGCAACTGATGGAAAGGCAAATCAAGAGTGTGACTATCTTTTGGATCCATTGTTTTGAATTAATTTTCGAAGTTACGATAATTGCACCAAAAGAGGGGTCCTACCACGTCGACGAAATTTTCACAATCTTAAAACCCAGAACACTGTAGTTGAAACCAAGTGATTTCTCAAGGGTTGCTAGTGACCAAGATGCAGTTCACTGTAAACAACTGATCGCCTTCCAACCACTTAATCGATACGATATAAACACAAACTCACTGACAGCTAAATGGAAGTTAGCATCTACCAAAATCAAACACATCAGCTGCCGCTCACCTGCCGCTAAAACTTTGTTGATAAATACTGTAAACAAATAAAAAACTGTCGGGCAATTTGGTCATTACTCGCAGGCGAAAGCGGTTGAGGGTTCACATATGATAATTCGGTCGTGCCTAATGTGAGATCAGTGGCGCACGTTTGCCTCAAGAAAAAGTGACCGGAGTTCTAGTCCCTGCAGTGGCAAGGGTATGCACTACTGACGAGCTCTAATGATAACTAAACTCGAGTTTAGTGCTTCTGCAGTTCGAAAGGGGTCAACTGGTTTGTCTGTAGGAATGTGACAGCTGTGATCAATTCTAGGTGATGCTCCATCCATATGAAAACTGTAGGACATTCTTGGAGGTCGAAATTCCGTTCGGTTGACCCATCTCGCTCCTTGCTGTGATAATGTGCAAGTAAACTTTTGTTGTTATTCTCAAAACCCGCCTTCAAAAGTACAGATTCCCCGGTCTGCCCCCCAATCATTGAAATCCACCCAGCTGCCCACATGTCTGTGGTTATCACTCACTCGCTCTCTCCACATCCTTGTAAATACGGCCTTCTTACGGGCTGCCGTGATACTGTCAACAACCAACCAGTCCACTCGAAAGTCAGGTTTTCAGTCAGACCGATCCGATCCCAATTCGTCCTTGCATGTCTGCCGATTGTGCTTGCAACTGTCGTGTATTTTGACCCTTGAAAGTCGGTTGCAGCCACATGTTATATACTATCGCGCGAATACAAACAGGTTCGCTTATCTACTCAATCATACTGACTGCATTAGTAGAACCATGTTTCCAGCGACTTGAGTTGATTATGATATTTGGTGTTGTTAATTATCCGTGTGTCGTTCAACGTTCATCCGAAGGATGTATATAAACTATTCGAATCTTGTTAATTTTAGCGGTTATATAGCATTCCTTACATCAACACTCAAACTGATCTTCAAGCCGTTCACGCTGTTGAAAATGCTGTATACTTTCTGAAGATCAAACTGTCTTTCATCGACTGCCGTATGTGAAGTATGCTTAATACTGTACATTCATTTGATTTGTGCTGTATGGTTACTGTCATACAAAGTTACTTGTTACTGTAGGTCCATCACTGATCAGTGTAACCGTTATAACAAATAACCAGTCAACCTCTCCAATGATGAATATCAGCTAAAAGCCAGATTTGAATGAGCAACAACGCTGAAATTTAATGGAATTAGGAACAGTACAACGTAGCCATCTGGTTTACACTCTCATGAGCAGGCCTAATTAAAATAACATCGTTCGTTATCTCTCAGAACGTTTGTCGAACGACAACTCGCACCAGAATGTAATCATGGAAATGGAAAATTTGGAAATGGCACAACTTTTGTTTTTGTTCTGGATTACTTAGCAGACAAACTAATGACTTCATCGCTATGAATAGTTGTGGGCAAATAAGGTTACACAGAAAATAAAGATTTATCACGAAATGGGTGAAGCGGTAAATACTTATGCACATCTTGGCATATGTTCTGCGATTTGGAATTAAACGTCGGTGAGGTTTTGAGTGGAAGCCTCACAACAAACGGAGAAAGTATACAACCACCAAATTCAAACTTTACTAACGGGACGTTGGGGTTGCAAACTAGAAACTAACAAGTTGTCCATCAATAATAAATCTGCCTGCGACAATTAGTACTGCTTAATAGCTGTAACGTTAAATTGAGCATACCTACACGTTAATAAGATAATTTCGGTGAAATGGTCGTCTAAATGCACAATGAGATGAACTGGATTAACATGCTGATTCCTTTGATGAATTTATCTGTCAACGCTATAGCTGAGCACATACAAAATGCTACGAAAGAGTACCTGAGAGTTAAACCGCTCATTTCAGACTACATTATTAACCAACTAACCCGAACTATTCAACTGCGTAGACTCAAGAGTGTGTATGTAGTAATCAGTACAACGGGCAACCATAAAGTGTAGCAAACAAATCAATCTACCATCTGTGATGGATTTGTCCTAAGTAATGAAAGCAGCAGATGCTTACAACATTAACACTCACACATTAGCACAATATTCAAGTACAAGAACAGAATTACAGCAAAAGAAACAGTTGATAAAATCAACAACTTATGTATAAAACAGGAATGTGGTTATACGCAACGACAATAGTCACGGACACTGTGGATGACTGTCTGCTCGGATGGTGTTGGGCCTGTTTATGTCCGTGAATGAGTGGTTGACAGTGTAATTAATAATATGTTGATTGACATTTGCTTCAAAAGAAGCACTGGGAAACATGAACACAACCTCTAACTGGTCGTAGATAAATTTTACGACCGATTGAACTGGTAAGTCAACTTAAGAACCATGAAAATGTTTAGCAAAACAAAAAAGCGGCACTTGACTAAGTATAAAGACTTCCGCATGAAGTGCTTATATTCAGTTAGCCATGATGTGAACCTGCGCCAGGCCTTCTAAACAACCGCGAACAGCTGATAAGGAACAATATACCATTTAGAAGGGCTTACTGATTTGAACACACAGCAAAAATTGAGAACTGCACAGACCACAGCGTTGACCTCCAGACGTTAACAATTTTACGCTTTACACCTGTGACACCGATGGGTCCCTTACATATTCTTTTGCGATCCAAAAGTAATACTTCTGAATGATCAACGCACTTCGTACGAGTTTCCACAGACAATGTGTACCAGAATGTCAAAAACCTCCCTAAAGAAGGTAACGTCAAACCGCCGTTCAAACACTCAGAATGATGTTCACGTTGTGTACTCGAAAGTCGCCTTGTAGTAGAACCAATGTGTGATGTTTCACATGGGCAAACAAATAATTACATTGAACAGCTTGCTGTAGAAGGTGAAAGTTTTTTCGAGGTGTAAGGTGATAACTGTTGATGAACGGGAAGTCAGCCACAATAAAGCGATAAGTCAGGTTGTTTCAACTGACTTTTAAGCTTTCTTGCGATAAGATCAACCATAGTATCTCCTTTTTTATAGGAGACTAGCAAGTTCAAACTTCTCAATCACAGAAGTTTACTTAACTTCCAACTTTATCGCCAGTACCACATTCTGAATAAAATGCCTTGGATAGGCATTCTGCATACATAGTTTCTGTAGAAATCTAGTTCAACTTACAAAGTTTCCGGGGTGCAGATCTTTAGTGCATTATTCGTCAGATATTCCACGAGGTTTTGATTTCGATTTAATGGAACGAAGCTGTCATAGTGAATGTACTGACCAACCCAAGTTTGTTTCCTGTACACTTTTCATTAGGTTGAACCATCTTCTCTGTTTGATAAAACGACATCCGAAAATCTCTGTGGCAGTTCTTGTTTGACTCCTTGATGAGTTGAGTACTGAGTTAAAAGCTACCATTGCCCTGTTCGTGTTGAAATCTTTACTGACAACGCAAAGAATATCGTCAACGTACCGTTTATAAAATATGAATTGTTCGCTGAATACACTCCGTTGACTAGTCTTTGTTTTGCTCATAAAAGCATCACTTAACAGGAAACTCAGAGGCTAGGCAACTGCCACTACATCTGTCTGTCAGTAGATTGCATCTCTAGACAGAAACTGAACACAGCCCACAGCTTGGAACAATAATTGTGTAATTGCGAGCAAACACGTAGTCCATAGCATATAGTGATCGTTTCACGTACCCTGTTAATGTTGTACTATATATTGTGTTGCAGTTAGCCTGACGATGAAACGTGAACAATAAGTTTTGTCTGCTACGTTGTTATTCTCGTGACCTCAGCTACTCATAAAATCTGTTTCAACGTTTTCAGTTACATAAACTGCATTTGGTCTCAAAAAAAACTTAATCCCATTTTGAAAAAACGTTTCTTAGCCCAACTGTTTGGTTTTGTGCGAACATTCAGAATCTTCTAACGACACCACCTCTCTCAATCAGACGACGCACCAAACCCAAGCAGTTTTCCTCCAGGCGTTTAAACGTACATTTGTTCTAAAAAATTATCCACAAATAATTGAGGATTTGAGCACTGTTTAGTTCGTGTATCGTCAGAATTCTTCAGGTCATCTAAATGAGAATTTGGGATATCGTTCTCGACATTGGGAGCTTTTTTATCCTTTTGTAAATATTCGTATCCACAGCGGATAGATTACAGACAGACACTCAACGCTAGATCAATTGTGTCACAATTGGCCTTAGACTGACAGGTCGTATATCAGAGATTAACAGTTAGCCACGAATTTCAGTACGTCATCGTACAGCCCCAATCTTGAGGTCATGCAGAACATTCCAATCCTTGTTTACTAGGTTCGCAGCTACGCGTGACAATCCGATATAAATCAGTGTCCAGTGAACTGCATGGTATTTCCTCGTATGATAGACAAAAAATTTCATTTCATTTTGCCGTGAAGTTGTAAGTTAAGCGTTAGAGAGTTTGTACAATTTGGTGGTGTAGACAACGTTTATGAATCGTCTTTTGTGAGCTACACTTCACCCTTACTGCTCAACACTTCAAACGTGACTGAAACTTAACCGATGGATGCGCATAGCTGGTAAACTTTTCAACATGTTGGCTTGATATGTGAAAGTATGACCGAAATGGATGCCTCGTTTGACCTGTTGCTGAAACCGAGCACGATAACGATCTACTCTCATGTTAGTTACAGCTGTCCATCTTGGATGTATACCAGTCCGGTCACAGCAGGTGAACACTACATTTGGTGGCTTGTTGACGTTATATGTTTGAAACACTGGTTTGTTACTTGCATGACTTCTCCTGCAATCCGTGGGATTGTGGTTCAGGAGAAATTGCCGAATATCTACCCCTCCCATCAGATGGAAAAGAGCAAAATCTCGGCTGAGCCCCAATTGCAACAATGCCAGGAATTTAATTGCACCAGTAGAGAAAATTATTGTTTTCCATGGATATATCAACTTTAATACTAGGTAATTATAACCACTAATCCCATACAGAGTGGATCGTACACCTAGTTGCAGAGTGTTTTTACACATTGTTGGTGGGTTGATTACATTGGCACTTAGCCTCATTCACATTTTTGTCAAAAATACAATATGGCATAAATTCTCTAGAATTTTGCAGATACATGCATAAAATTAGACCAACTTTACCTACCTTGAATTCTCTGTAGAGCCGTGATATAAGGAAACGGAGATTCCAATAGACTGTGATTCACACCTATTTTTCCGTCAGACACGTTTAAAAGTATATACGTCAGTTATATATTTTATCAGGAAAATATGTAAATTTTCCTTAACAGCGCAGACCATCACCCCGTTTCTTGATTTGTTATGTGATTATTACTATCACAACTTAGATAACCTTACTGTTATACCCAACGATATTGCATTTTCACATTATTTCCAATGCTTTCTCGAGGTTGTCCAGGTAAGTCGGGAAGTATTACACACACTGACGTTTCGATGGGGTTGAAACGTATCCAACAAGCTGGTCAAGTTATTGGACGAATTTGCGTTGAACTCTGATCACTCACGGTAAGACTTGACTACGCTGTTCTGCTAGGGACATTCATTTTCTTGGTAATCCGAGGTGATATGTTAGTCCATAAGCAGTGTGAACCGTGCATGAAAACCCGCACTCGAATTTGTCGTAAATATAACCCTGTTTATTCCCATACAAGTTTGAATTGTATGAAGCAACATTTCAAAAATTAGACAAAACGTCTTTTTATTCTAAAACAGAAATGCCCTGCGAACGGATAAACAGAAGAGGGGTTTTCTTCTTGTGAATTGCAATCATATGACCAGATTTTCACGATTGAAGTAAAACCTAATCACTCTTTGTATGAAGCATTTATCCTGTTCTTTTGAACCCCGCTTTTCGCTAGACGTCATTAGCGACGTTGATACACCCAAGAAATACATTACTTTGCAAGCATTGGGGGCGATGAAGTGTTATTCAGAACGACCGTTACTTTCAAGTGCAGGCTGTCTCATAATCGTTCGGTAATTTTGGGTTTTTGTTACTTAGCAGTATTGTGAATCAGTCGAACGGGTAACCAACATTCTGCATTCAGTTTTATCTCGTTTCCATATAGAGGTGGTTTACTGGAAACACTGTTCTAAAGAACCTAAGTTTATTTGCAACTCTACTGAGGTGTAAGTAGAGTGGGAGTAGCTGAGGAAACCTTTTCAAGCATTTGTTTATACTTGAAAAATTTGATAGAGTGCGCGACAAAATATAATGTCACTGAGCAAACTATAAAGGTCTACACTGTCGAAATTCAAACGAAGCCTTCCGGCCAACGGTCTCAAATACGTACTGAAGTTTTTCTTAGGATACGAGTGTATAATTAGACAATTGCACTCAGGTCCAATCATCAGCAAACCAAATAGCAGTCAAGAACGCAGTTTTTCTAACCGCTTCTTCCCTCAGGCTGTGTACCAGTTCGCTTGCAATGGCGTTACAGTGGCGTTTGCATAAGAAAAACAAATCGACAACCACCAGAGTGAGTGGCAGAAAACAACTTGAAACGGCAGAAACAAGTGATGACACAACGACCTCGGTTTGGTAAACCAGCTCCTTCAAATCTCACATTACCGACCGTTTAACCCTGTACAACAACAGTTTGTGACAAGAACTAAAAATACTGGACTTTAACTAAACGTTTATCAGAATTAACCAACAATCGTTGTGTACACAGAGGTGGCTGGAAAATTAATCGAACTATCTCTCCTCTTATTACGTATCACTGTGTGATCGCATGCGTGTTAACTCGAAATCTGTCCAATCTTAGAACAAACAAATTTTGTTTGCTTTAATGTCTAGTCACAAAAATGGTGAGAATAAATCAAGTCCGACATTTTCAGGCTCCAGAATAGTAAACTTTCTCAAAAAAACTTTCAAAGAGACATCAGGTCATGTCATCGTTTCGGTAAGATATCTGACGCTAGCGCCAAGGTAAGTGAACAAAGTATTTTAAGTTTGGATACTGAATGCTTTTCAGTCGTTTATGCCTAATTTGGTAGTCCAAGTATTTGGGGCAGTTAAACAGGTTCCAGAAAACCTTTTGGAAAAGGCATGGAGATCAACCGAAATAATGGATCTCCCTGAGAGATGAAGTGTTTGAAGTTTCAATATGTCCGGGCTAAAAGTTCACAATCTAGCCTTAACTCCATGACCAGATTTCCTCTTCGTTTAGACGTTTCAGGTGCAAAGAGACAGACAGGGTGATCGTTTCACAATTGTTTCCGTTATAAGCCAAATCACAGTCACCGTTCGGCCATCAGTACCTCAGACATAGTTTTCACAAGGTGAAATACTGTAAACGCGACTCAACATGAATGCACAAACATTGTTTCATTTTGTAGCTAGCTCTACAATGTGAAAATGTATTGGTTACAGAAACAGTGGAAAACGAGTAAAAAGAAATAATATTGTGGTGGATAGCGATGAAAATCACTGGGTATAAGTTACTAATAAATATGCTTCTTCGTGTGTGGCGTTTATAAAGTGGTCCGCTATCTGTGAACAGGTTTGTATGATTGCTTGCCACCAAACTCGGCGAAGCTTCATTACCAGGCGCAAAAAAAAACAAAAAAAAATTACAAAAATTTTAAAATACTATTTTCTAATTCTCTCTGAAGTTGTGGCGAGGACGGAAAGAATTTCGTGTAATCTGTGAAACCTCGTAGCAGCAGTGTCATGTTTCTCACCAAGGCAACATCGACGATCCTCCTTAGTGCACATTGTTCCGATAAATCTTGTACTGCAAAAGTACTTCAATGATTTAACAAAAGCGTCTACGTTTGAGCAACTTTTGAAATTGTACCAGAAAGTAAAACAGATGAGATTGACAGTAAATTTGAAAATGTTATCAGAGTCGTACCAATTAATTATTCAGTGGTTATTTGTCCGAGTTTGGATAAAGTTCATTTGGTTGGAGGTATTCGGCACTCGGTTAGCTGAGGTCTGTGATACTGCAACCTTTTATTGAAGAATCTGCTTGGCATATACCATTCTTGCACGTGGAATTGTTTTCCAAAAGATGCTTCCAACCAGTTATTCGCACAAACCGGTATATGACCTTATCCGATTCAATTAGAATTTATGCCCAATAGACTGGTGCGCATACCCAAGGTTATAGTTTTAACAATCCCTTCCAAATTTTGATTAATCCAGATTAGCATTTCTGTCAGTTTCGTATGTTTCCTGTTTAGCAGAGTGCAAACAGAAGACAAACACAACTACCATTCTATTTGCTGGGCAAACACATATGGCTGCCACACGAAAATCAATGAACTTTTACACCCAGGTCAGAGTTTTCAATGGTCAAAATGGAATCAGTCAGTTCAAACCGGATGGTTCTAACAAATTTATGTGGCATTTACGTTGGTTTATTATTCCAGAATACAAACTGCAAGTTGTCATCAAAAATGAGTCCGGTGCACTTGCCGCTGCCGACTTATTTTTTGTACTTCGCAAGGTTGAAATAGATGGAAGTCATTTAGAGTCATTTTGGCAAACTATGACCACAGAACTCAAGCATTTATCTTAAGTTTCTGCCTTTAGCTAATTGAGTAATTGCCCGGCAATGTGGTGGTAAATAGAATGTTGAAAGCAAATTTATGGGTTACACACTGTACAAGCGAAACCCATGAGAGTTCATAGAAAATAGGCGTTCATGGCTGTACTATAGATGAGTAACTTCGAAACATTTCAGATGACTGAACCCTGTTGTCTCCCGCTTGGTGCGTCATTCCTTGCAGTAAAACCACACTTCACCCTTGTGAACAGTGAACAAGTAGGCCGGAATACTGTTGTAGAGTCACACTACTGCAGCTAGCCTGATAAACCTATCTAACACTGGCTTTAGCAAAACAATTCTTCCTTGTCAGCATGTTGCAATGCTGCCGCGGGCATATCGACAGTTTCCACTAAGTGATCCCCACGTTTTAAACAACAGGCGTTTCACGGTTACAAACTTTTGTCAGCTGTCATCTACACGAGTTATTCCTGTTATCGATGATTCACAGTCTATTCCCACATCTTTCAGTTTCATCAATCAAGATCATCATTGCCTTTTCTGAATGGGAAATACCTCATACAGTTTTTCAAAGTATTCTTATGTTTACATTATCTTCTATAGTGACAAATGCTATGATAAGCAGTAATACAAAATATATGCCTCGGAAAAACCTAGAATTAAGTAGTCGAAATTAGCCATTAAGCTAGCACAATGAACGTAAGAATTCGTCTACTTCCGCTCAGCGTTTGGCCACACCAATAAGCACGTTAAATGAACTGGCAAGGGGTACAAAATTTTCAGGCCTACAACATAAATTACGTGGGGGTATCCCAGTCAGTTTCAGAATAGTCTTGTGGACCTGTTAATTATGTCACGTGGCTCCAGTCATTAAGACTGTGTGCGTAGAAGCGTCAGAAATACATTACCACTAATTCGCCAACAAACCAGAGAAAGCATACATTGCGTGCGAATTGTCGATCGCCAAGTCTTCTGTACGGTTTGGGTAATCAGTGGTAGTCACTCAATCATACTTCCTGCACAAAAACATCATTAAGTTGTAAAAAAACCCTCGGCCTGACACCTGTGTGAACTGTGGACATGTGAACATGTTCAGAAAAAGCGATGGGGCCTGGTATGTTTCTGGATACACTGGTAGATGTAACTTAACTCAGTGTAACACTATGCTTAACATAGAATCGTCTTTTTTTTTACTACACTCTTGCTTTTCTTTGCTTTCCGATGAAAGGCAAAGCCCCTATGTGCCATATACAGCAGACACCATGTCAGTAAAGCATCATCGGAATGCACCTTAGAATATCAGAGGTTGTCAAGCGCACCAGAGGTATGGCTGAAACAGTTGAATGTTTAAAGCGGTGGTTCCAAACAACACTCATCTGATGATTGCTAGTTTAGACCAACCATTTTTAAGACCATGCTACGATTTTCATACTACGCAATCAATCAGTGCACTTTTTTAATTAACAGAGTAGTTTTCCATTCAGTCGTGGCAACTTCTGCTTCGTTAGATCTTACCAGCATACAGAACTGATTGGCCGTTTAGAATAGTCACTTCATTTCATTAAAAGTGGGTCATTTTTTGGTTGTTAGTCATCGGGACTGTAACATATTGTTTTCTACTATAATTACTTCTAAGATTACAACATCACATTAGCTTGTCACATAGTCATTTCAAACATTAGACAAATGGGTAAGTAATGAAGTGTCATTTTGGACACCTAATTAGGCTCGTATCCGAAAATTGGCTGAGACTGAGTATCATAGCCTCAGGTCACATACTGAGTGCATCACAACGCAGATATGCCCCAAACTATACTGAACGATAATTATATAAACGTTACACTCCGTAAGTGCCCGTGGAATGAATGAGGTTCTGCGTGCTCTAAAAATTGTCCATACCAGTCTAAGTAGGTGTTGAGGACATCCACGGCTTAGTGTAATTTACTTTTCCATTACGGTTGGCTTTACTTGATTAGGCGAATTGTTCTATCCTGCCGCAGCTATACTGCTCTAAGTTACGGAAAGCATATGCAGTTCAAATAAGTAACCGAGCGCCTGCAGTCGCATATTATGAATCATTTTTAGGATTCACAGTGGTGTTGTGGCACCACAAGCTCACCCTTATTCTATAGGCACATACTTTTCCACACTGTTACGTAATTAACTTATTAAGTCTAGCTTGACATACGTCATTAGTTCTGGCATCATGATCATCTTATATAGCTACTTGCGTTCAGTGTTTGACGACTGTCGTAGGTTTGATAGAAAGCTGGTAACTACGCTCCCTGTCCTCATCTATTCCCCTTCTTGTTGATTGTTTTTCTTCTTACATTCGGAATCTTTCAGGTAATGATTGGGATCTTCCTTACAAAGACTGACATGCTGATTCAAAATACGCGTGCGCTGAATTATTCCTTCAACGAATGTTAATCTTGACATATTACTGAAGGCTAGTACCGTTCAGCTGTCGATGCTTGTTCTTGCTTAGTTTATTCGTCATTAATTTCCACAGTTGAACCCATGTTTATGTGTACCTAAGCCTCACTTCATCGTTCCGCCATTATGGGATTCGTATTGTCTGGTCATGTTCACGTGAATATTTGATCTCGAACCTTGTAAATTTCGTGGATTCACTATCGAGGTTTGTTGTTCTTTTCCTTCATTAAGTTTTTGATTTTCTTCCTACATTTCGGCACATTGCTAATAAAAATACTTGCCTTTACGGCCTTCATTTTTGATTCGGCATCGGTTGCTGAGTGGGCTAAGAATTTACATATGCTTGCTGCATCACACAAGCGACAATTCTGTATTCAACCTACCGACAGACATTGGGAGCAAACTGAGCGTGGCTCACAGAATCCCTAGACGTCCGGTATCAACGGTCTATCAGGTGCTCTATCAAACTGGTTTGTCTGGCCGCTAAATGTGTGAAAGAAATTACAATGCACTAGCGTTAAAAACCTTGAGTGAAGAGTATCTGCTTTCTACCTGCGACACAATTCGTCTGCTGAACGTTAACGAAAGTTGTGTTCTATTTGCTTTAGAAATAATAGTTCTAAGCACAATCAAGATGCACTTCAAATTTATTTGATCGGACCGTCTGATCAGAGTTTGAGTACATACATAGGATGTTTGCCATCCTTCTGAAATCGATAGTACGTCTGACTGCCAAACACATGTTAGCCAGATTGTTAGTTAGTACTGTAATAATTTTTACTACACTGCGGGCATCTTGCAACTGTAATATAAGCAACACCTTCTCTATGGCAAACATCCTTTGAAGATTTATTCCCGTCTTGGTACGGGGCCATATGCTATACCGCATGAAAACCGATAAAAAGGTCTTTGGATTCAACGATACTACCTAGTTCACTTAACACAAACGAGGCCCTGTCCCAGAGAAGCTGCAGTCAAGTTGTTTGGAAAACGCTGTAATCGCTCTACTGGTTGCCATTGGCTGATCATTCGGAGTTAGACTTTAATGGAAAGTACAGTAAAATATTTCTAAATATGTGCATATTCAACGAAGCAAATGGGACACCTCGATTATGTGTTATTAGTGCGGAGATCATTTCGTACACACCGAACGGTCTCGCACTCACCACGCTTACTATCCAGAGAAAACGGATTAATATTCTTTCGAAGTCAAGAGAATTCGGTGTGACTGATTCTGTTATTTGCAACATGCACTACTTGGCAAACCCTGATGTTCAGAACGTTGCTGTCTAACCAAAGGTATCGGAGAACTAAGTAAACGAATTAAAGTTTATTAAGCATATAATTCAGGCAAGAGTTACAGTAGTGACCTGTCTGTTGATGACAAATAGTCAGTGGTATTGATCGGATGAGGTGGAACAATTAGTTCCTAAACAAGTGTCAGGTGCGTGGAATCTATATATAGTAGGTTAGAGACAGTGTCTAAACGTGGGAGAGCTCAGCACAAATCAGACTTGTTCGTAGAAAGTAGAAACCTTATTAGTGAACACAAGTGAATTGCAACTGATGAAAAGGACGACAAAATATGTCCACGTAAGTGTCGGGTTGAAAATATCCCAGACATATATACATCACATTTGTTTACGTGGTGCATGCCACGGTGGATGTTAATGTTGTCCTTTCCCTGGAGTGACAGAATGATTTTGCATCACGTGAATTTAAATCCGCTATTGCAGGAAAATTTAGTAGGGGTTCAATTATAAGACGTCGATGCTTCATGTGAATTAGAGGTAACGACAAAAACAACATGCCCGCAGACAGAAAACGCTCTACCAGCTGAGCTACCATCAAGTTCATGCTCAAGAGACTCTAGCAGTGAGATCAAATCCTCTGGCAATGAATTCAAAGCGCATCAAAATATTTTATTTTTGATGCTTTTCTTTACTAGAAGCGTTGATCGTTGAGTCTATTTGATTGTTCTCTCCAAGTGTTTCTACAGTAATGGTCCATTCTAACATAAAGCGAGAACGAATGTTTTAATAGATGAACTCTAAGGTCACTAGCATACAATCAGTTCTCCAGTCTGACACTTGAGCCACACAAATTGGTTATCACTTATTCCAAACAAACCGAACCGTTAATACTGCTTCGCGTCTAAGCAAAATATTTTCATGCTAGATGATGGTAACTTTGTTACCACCATGTCAGACAAAAGTAATACTACTCACACAATGCAGATTTCAGACACCGAAATGGTACGTTTTGTAAGAGCTTCAAGAATATGAATGTGACTGAGACCAATATTCCGAGTTCGTCTTCATAAATGCTTTTATGATTAAAACGGTGACGATCATTAATACGTGGAACCAAAAAGACACTTCCGAATTGGCTCACTGTTTCTTAAATATGCTTCATAGATCGAAGTTCTATTTCTAACACGATATCTGTTACCGGATAGACTGATGTCTTTTGTAGTATCTTGTGGTTTTCTATGTGGAGGGGTAACTTTCATCGTCGATCCGAAGAACACATGCGCAACTAATATCTGATCCTAGTCACGTGGTGACAACATTTGCCAGAATTCACCGGTCTTATTTTGGGTGTTCTCACAAAGCCTTAGTTAATAGTTATATTTTAACAGCCTAACGACAGCTCAACAATTTCATGCTGTCGTTCGTATTTGTTTGTATTGGATGAAAAGTGCGTGCTCTGTGAACGCTTTGCAGAATGACTTGCCTCAACTGAAGCCAACACTGCACTCGAAGTGCTCTCCCTCAGCATTTACCGATATATAAACCAAGCTGCATGGAAGATACCCTGAAGTTGATGGATGCATCAAGGTGGAATTTCATCTTGTATTTAGCCTAATAAAGAGCCGACGTGAGGAACAAATCTGTTATCGACTTCAACAAGCAGTTGACTGGACCTTGCACGGAGCCTTATTCGTGCTACTTTAGTCCATGAACTTAATACAAGATCTCCTACCATATAACCACTACCTGCGCATGTCGACCTTCACTCTATTTGCGTGACTATTTGCGTTTGATGAATGATTTACCTAGACACGACGGCTTAGCAACTGCATATTTGAGCAACTAAGAGTTTATTACCTGAGTCGAATTTAAAACAAATCGGCTTCTAGCAAAACTCCTCATGAATTGGGTTCAGAACAAATGGATAACAGCTTTGATTGCATACGCCCTGATAACCTTTCGACTTTGAGTCAGTGAGAACATCCGTTTTAGAAACGTTTTATTAAACAATGATCCGCAACTTCGTTACTCAACATGGGCTATTGCTAGCCACGTACAACAATAGATAAAAGTGATTGACACATTTAAGCTACCGATATCAATACGTAGTTTATCTATCGTTGTTTGTGGGTGCCTTCTACACTGCCTCTTCAGTATCGTTGGTGAACTCTAGTGTACGCATACTAGGATTGATGTGCGTACGAGCACAGACAAAACCAGATTCATGTGGTAGTAGTATGTTCTGTTGTGACTGTTTCTATATTAACGTTTGTGTTGAGAAACGGTGTGTTCCAACGCAATTAGGAATGAAACCAAAACGGCTGTCCAGAAAAATGTGACACTTTGGTAAAAACCGAATATGTAATTTTCTCTGGTAAGTAGTTGGAGATCTGCGTTATGTGAGTTGAATCCAGCCCGTGATTTTCGAACAGAAATTTCACTGTGACCTTCGTAAATGAACTAGTTAGTTGCGGGTTTTTCCTAACGTTTCAGTTTACTGGTATATGTAGTTATCACGACCATGATTTTGTCTTTCATTTGAGTTACTACCAAGCAGGTAAGTTGACTAATGCAACAGTGGCCTCACATTAAATATGAGTGAATTATTTTCTCGAAACGTTCAACCAGGTTGATGGTCGTGACATGTATCTACGTTAGTGACTTGTTCTAACATGAATAAAAACGGAACTATGGTAGTTTTCTTCCAAAAGGCTGCAGAGAGGTCTGGCGGAATTCATTAACGGCTGTGTTAAACATCTTCATATTTCTTGCAAATGTAACCTACTTCTCCCACGGAGTGGCCAATGTCACGTGATCTCAAGATTGTACAAAGGTAGATTCTTAACTTCCGCTTCAAATAAAGCCTATTCAAACAACAAAAATTTAGATAAAAACACGTCCCCTTTCGCACTCGATCGCAAACAGAGCGTACTTTTCACACTGTCCTTTGCAGACGTTGCCCTAACCCATCTTGTGACTGAACTGCGTCATATGAGTTGTGTTAGGATCGGCAAAATATCAACAAAAATTTCTTCTTTATTTCATATATCGCTGACTTAATTGATGTTGTGTGGAACGAGATAATACATCCCGAACTTCTTGAAATAAAACAGTTCATGTTGACCAGCATGTAATGAGTCAAAAAACATAACCGCTTATCGTCTGATATTTTCAAATAAAATTTAAAATTTGCTGGCTGTTTCCAACTGATAATTGTTAGTTCCAACCTAATTCTTAAGTCAGTAGTGTGGGATCAAATTATTATACGTAAGTCACAAAAAATTACTTACCTTCTATCCCCCGTTTAACTAAACTCAAAGATTTCTTTGGAAAAGCTTCCAGTTTAATTCAGTTTAGTTACCGCAGAAAGTTGTTCGTATGTATTTTTTAATTCGATCGGTTTTAACGCTTTCCGATATATGCCAAAAAAAGAATCTATGGAGACTGACTGAAACATGTTTCATATTAGTTGAATTAAAGAGAGTGCTTTCCAGTGTTTAACGTTTCAAACTGAGGCAGCCAACAAACCTAGATGTTAATGAGGGTTTCTAAGTCTGTTTACCAAACCGGTTGACCGGAACAATAATTCTCCACCGTATACTCCGTAGTCCGTCTTCAGACGCTTGTGTTTCTTATTCCCCCTGTCATGCCTATAGGTTAACAGCATGACCTAGCACCCCATGAACGTTTCTGATAAGTCATGAGATAAGAAGGTACGTTGAATGTGATAAGGAAATCAGTTGCCGCTCTGCATGTTCTTACCTTGGAATCTGACTGATATTTCAGGACACAACCGTATTTACGTACTTTTACTTATTTGCAGTCAAGGCTGCTACATGCTACATGGATCATTTCACCGTTTACTACAATAGATACAAGACATGTTCTCATATGATAGTTGAATCAGAGAATGTAGAATGATTAGTGGGACTACGAATACTGTCCCAGGTTAGATCGCATTAAGGGTGATCGCGAAGTTTCAAACCAGGTCAGTTACATCTATTGATTTGCTTAGCAAAAATTTCTTCTCCACAGTTCGCGTGTAAATCACGGCGTAACCACATGTTGGCTTAGCCATGCTATTGGTGATCTCACTCCATAAAGTCAACAACGATGGCCATGGAATGCTGAATACACTGTCCGTACAAAGCGGTCGGTGTATTTGCAACATTTTGCAGAATGGTTGCATTCTAGGCCTTCTGACTACAGATGTTGACGACCTGCTTCCTCGTCCGCACAGTCATCCTGCATTATGCTGGTGAGTTAAGCGAGACGAAGGTGGTCAGACAGCAAATCTAGACATACCGCCGTTATCAACAGGTCACGTTTTCGAATCGCACTGAAAAGTGGATCATACCTATATATTATGCAGTCCACTCCTCAGTAAAAGTTCGACAACTTTTCGACACAAATTTGGTGGTCATCATGGGCACTTAGTGAATCCACGGTTTTTGCCGACCTGCTAAGTCATATAGTAAGCCGAGAAGATATCGCCACCCAGAGTGTTAACATGGTCCATAGCTTCCAGTGAGTCTGTATAATAAAGTGGATAGGGTAGAAAACACTTTAACCTTGAAGCAGCTAATTACACTATAGAATTGTGAAGCTCACTCCATGGAGACCAGCAGGGTCGTTATTAACACTCGTGATGGCCTGTCTGCCTAAGAATCACCTACAAACTTATTGTCGATCAGCTTTGTACTAGGACGAAACTGTATGCAAAACCACTGGGTTCCATGAGTCCTCTTGGTAATCACACAGTTGAAGGACAATGCCATGTCGGGTGTTTCTGACGGACACCCCTGGTACAAGTGAATACAAGAAACAATTGTCGATACCTTGCTAGCTTTCAGAACGAAAGCAAAGGTAGAACTTGTGGCACTAAACAAATCTTGGTCTTATTGAGTTTCCAATGATGATTTTGTAGAAAAATTGAATCCGTAAGCTGGTGATTTATAATTGATGCCGTTTGTGGGTCGTCTGTTTTAGCGCATGAAGCATTTAAACAACTTATTTTGCCTTGATGTTAGTTACAACAAATTTTGATGCTACGCCCGCATGCCGTCCGGTGCAGTCACTGTGCTACCAGGTCAGTTTGCTCGCGTTGTCGACGCTTACTGGTGGCTGCTTTCTGCGAATCACAGTTTGACTTTCTATTGATGAGCTCGTACGATCGAATCACTTCCTTTCGCCCATGGACTGAAACCGTTCAGCAGTATTGTAGTTTGCCCGCAAACTAGCATGCGTCCACAACTATCCAAGAGCGGTTTCGAAAGGTTGTAGCAAACAGTCGTTTCCAGCGATCACCAGTAAAGTGACGGACAACCATCTCGACTGAGCTGGGTCCCGTTAGTACCATACATGCAGGAGAATCGAGCCTGTTACACGTGACTAAACGACAGATTGTATCCCAAAGATATATCCACTGGATCAATTGTCCTTGTGAATATACTGTTTAGAAAGGGATGCATAAAAATCCCAACATAGCTGAATGGCCCAAATGTGAGTATTCAAAACAAAACATGTTTTTATTTGTAAACTGCATTTCTGCGGTAGTAGTTTTGCTGGTGAATAGATGAGTGGAATGTCGGTGTGAAATCGTAGCAGTTTGTGATCCGTTGAGCCCTGTAAAAACTGGCAATGATGCACCGATAGGTTACCAGGTTTGATGCTACACGCGCCTGAGATCCTGCTAGATTATGTTCCGTCCGGAGATGCGCGAACTGTTCGCCCTTTACCCGTTTGTTGTTCTCGCAGGTGTACATCGAAATAGTGGTGTACGACTGAGCTAGCTGGTAAATTGCCTCGCGCAAGCCACTTGTAGTGACGCATCGTCCATCCTGATCGGCAGCCGTAACAACCCAGACCTGAGTTGAACAGTATCAGTTTAGTATTTCTCTGTGGCCCTTTAGACCGTGGGACATGTCAAATAATCGCTTACATAATTGTGCTATTGTAAAGAGGAACCAACACTAGAGTGGTGCGTCGTATGTCGTTAAGTCTAATTTAGTCGATGTCCATCTCACTTGCCTTGGAAAGGAAAGGTTTGATTACGAGATCCGACCTAAGACGCATCAGTTTATCGGGGTGTGACGTAACCCTGCTATTGTTTTTCAACTTGCACTTGGGGATATAGTAGTGCTAGGTGTTGCTGATAAATGATTATTGGTAAGCTTCCAGACTTTTATTAGATCAGTGTGTTGAAAAGACATTTGGTTCATTATTTGAAATGCTCAGTTAAGTTTCCAAAGAGCCGAAATAGTCTCAATGTGCCACTATGTAGAATCACATAACTAGAACTTCCATTACTTACTGCGTCCGTATTCGGACAACCTACATCACATTATATTCAGAAGTGGCCCTACAGTTGTAATGCACGCTAGATCGGCGGAAACGAACGACGTCAACATTCCATGTTAAAGAAACACTGATTACTGAATACTTATTGGAAATAGATTACAATTATCCACCTAGAATATGTTTCCGTTACCGATACTTCGTCGTAGTCTGGTCTAAAGTCGTTCGCAGTCTTAATTTTTAAGCTTCGTCGGTTGGTCCACAATGTACAGAAAGTTAATGTTCCTGGCATACTATTTGCTCTGGTTTTGAACAACCATACTACATTATGCTTCTAAACTCGACCTTCTCAGATTTGACCTTGTTTTTCGTCTACTCCAAATTTACCTCATTATTTGCAGCGTAACGGCTGGAAACAAATGGACTAGTTTCATCGGTTAACCACCATGATATTCTGAGTCAGATATTTGTATTTTTACGTAGACGCTGGTTGCAATACCACCAATGTAAGATGATCCGTTTATCACAATAGAACACTCTGACCCAGACATTTTTTGAAATAATCTTTAGGTTTGAATAAGAATGACGATATTTTGGAATTCTCAGGCGATCCCCGA
This sequence comes from Paragonimus heterotremus, assembly GCA_013368495.1. NCBI lineage: Eukaryota > Metazoa > Platyhelminthes > Trematoda > Plagiorchiida > Troglotrematidae > Paragonimus > Paragonimus heterotremus. The sequence continues at coordinate 14,187 of LUCH01000343.1, read as the reverse complement.
ACTTGACAAATGTGAGAAAACAAATCGAAAAATACACCGCATTCTGCGAACATCTTTTGTTTCACTGTTTGACTATGAATCGAGTGAAGCTTATAAAACTAGTAGTCATGCAAATAAAAGCTTTGGGTTTTAACCGATGAGTCCAAACAAGAGTTAAACCGGCCGTCAAGTGTCGGTTTGAAGATACTTTATGTTCACAGCATTAGCAAATTACGAGGTGTAATGTGTTCACCTCCATATAATCTCCATACAATATTTCAATTTTGATGTTCCATACGCGGGTTGGCTCAATTATACGTAACAAAACTTTTTCTCGGTGACACTAGTGAAACGTCTTTCCGGACAATCGACATAAACATCATCATATTGGTCAGTATTTTAATTCTCGGTTAACTGAACATTCCACCCGTTGTTTACTCAAAGCTTCGCGGAAAGGTTTCGGTAGCTTTTGGATGACAGCATATCGTAACCCCATATGTATGCTTAAGAAGCAAGACGGGTCCTGTATTTTCATTAATTCTGTATTTTAGTATGGCGGTCCTCCATTTCGTTCAACTAACCAGTCACGCTCTTAACCGAAAAGATAGATGATCTGCATAACAAACCATAATTGAGTTAATTACAGATATTAATGAACCTGAATTGTAAAAGACGCGCTAACTCAACTTTCACACATTTACAACAACATTAAATAATGACGGTCAGGCTAGAGCGTAGTACAAATTGTTCTCGGCATTACGTTTTGGAGATATGTAGAGTTATATCCGCATTAGCGAGAGACTCAGTGTGCTCATGCTTTCTCACTCAAGTTGTTCGTACAGTTCAACTTGTTTTGCGGGCCAGAAATGTCGCCAGTTTTTTCCAGTTTTGCTGCAAAGAAAGCAGATTTATAAGAAAAGCGAGGCACGTCAATGTCAACAATTTGCCACACTGAATCTGTTTACTGTTACAACCGACAAGCATGAGGACAGATCATCAAAACGTTACACGCACGCATACATTTGCTATCCTGAGGGATTACAGCTGGGGGATAGATATAAATGTAGGGACCGGTGAACGTCTTCGTATGTGCTGAAGGACGACAATCTGCAACCTTTCAAATGAGTCAGCAGTGACCGCGAGGTTACACGAAGAATATTAGTTTGAGGTCGACCTAACCGGATAAAATGTTTTGTATATACTATGGCCTTTTCGTTCGAAATTTACTTTTGAGGGAATAATCCTCTAACTATTCTTCACCAGTTAGTGAAAGTGCACAAATTAGTTGGTGATTTTATAGGGAAAGGTAAGGTTTTTCATTAGCTGCCTTCCATGTCCTAACGCTACCAGGCTTTGGGAAGGAGTGTTCATCATGAGTTCCTCAACTCTCCTTATAGATTCAAACTTCATGTGTGTAGGTCTCCTATTTCAGAATGCACGCTAGGTATGTGCTCTGTGAAGGCTGTGTCTGGGGTTACTACGTCCACAGGTTTCCGTAGAAACCAAGCAATGTTCACGTCTTCTGCTGACATGACTACACTGTCTCCGGACAGAACAGAACCACCTATTTCGAGTGATTACATTATTTTTTACCCTCCCATATTACATAGTGACCGTTACAATTTGAATATCGAAAGTAAGCGACCCTGTACACAAGGGCTTTAACTGGTTAGTGGTTACCTATGGACAGTTGTACAAATTGTGGACTATGTAGATCGACTATGTAGTGTTTCAATATTTCAAAGCATCCGTTTATTTGCACTCCTGTTTGAATACTTGCATTGCGCAACGGTTGCTGATATTCCTGTTGGTTTTAACCTGTCACTCTAACCGTAACAAAAGTACTGTGACCCCACATTTGTCCTACAGCAAACTGCCGGTGGGGCACTCATACCTTGTTGAGACCGTAAGCGCTGTGCCACTGAGAAACACACAGATGGGAGATACATCAGGTGGAGAATTATATCCACTCTATAGTAAAACTAATATAAACCTACCCCTTCAAGGACGAGTAATTTGGGAGTAATTCTTAATCTAGTTCTACAAGTGGGAAGTAAACACCGCAGTTTGGCTGCTGTGAATGAAACGGCGCCCTATACTAAGGTGTTCATATTCTGTTAAAACATGTGATGGTAGAAACTTTTCAAAATAAGCCATATTGTGCGTAATCATTAGTTTTAAAAATCTACCGCTTCAATCGCGAACTTTGTAGACTTCATAGTCCTACTACATTCCGCCATTTGTTTTAAATAAACAATCAAACTGTAACGGGACTTGTGTAAAAGTTTCCATTTTAGAGAAAATATTCCCAACTGGCACATCAAAGAAGAGACAATTCGCCCACCAATGACTTTTACTAATGAAAAAAGTATTTCCCATCTTGTCTCCATTGAAGTTACAGACCTCCCACAATCGTGCACTAAACACGTTGTCGATTTAAATCAGTGTACCACTTTCAGGACGATGCGGTTCTTCAGACTTTTCGGAAGAAACTCAGGTTATCTATGCACTAACTTAGCGGTGCATCAGTGTGGTGCATAAAGCCGATCCTACCCAATTTCTTTGCGAAACTCTTCTTCGTTTAAATGGAATTCACAGTTCTAAGAAGACGTTTAACGAACAGTAGCTTGAAACTGAGGTTGTGCATTTTCGACGGATGTGGGTGCAACGTTAAAATTTTTACTGTCCTAGGTAAAGCGTGCATCTGGTCTCCACAAAGAAGAAGCCTATGATTATTCCTTAGAACGTTGGGGTAATTCAACCCAAAAGCTAAGCTGTGAGGCACGTTTCCATACTGCAAAAGTGGCTTACGATGTTTATTACCATGGTTAACAGATAATACGGAGTAAATAAGGAAGTAAACAAAATGAGCAACTTTGTCAGATAAATTCTTTTGCGGTTCTCAAAGTTTGCCTCCTTATCAGGAGGCTACTGTTATCCACAATTGTTTCAATTTTCGTCAGCAGACGGTTGTTATTTTAGAAGGCGTTTATGATTACTTTCTAGAAACCAAAGTTACCGTTAAGTTTTTTTCGTAAGACTGCTGCCATTATATATATTTTGTATATAACACAAGCGGGCCCTTGTTTCAAACCAATTCCGCGGTGAAATTTCATTATTTTTAATGAGATGTGTAGGCCATTCATGATTATAGCCAACAACCTGTAACAGCAATCACGTTTCCGAGCACGGATGGTAAAATTCACCCAACTAGTTACACTTTAATCCACAAGCATTAAGTACTGGCAAGTTCCTATAATCTGAGTTCACTGAAGTTCAGCTATAAACATGTCCAAATGAAAGAATTCAAACCACTTTGTTTTATCACAAAATACCCGGGCTTCCTACCTGTTTGTTATTGCACATTATTCTTGCACCAGCAAGGAGTATGCCTCCTTGATCTGACAGCAGAAGGCCGGCACCCCCTTCCTGGAATATGCTAACCACTCTTCTTGCAATTTTTGTTGAAAAACTTAATTTTGCCATCTCCCTGAAGCTACTATATGTTCTGGAATACACATAAACTAGTTATAAGAACCGAACTAGAAGTACCCCGTGAATGTAAACACTTCATGATTCCTGGTCAGTTTAATAGATTATTTCGCAAAATCATCAGTATGCTCGGGGAATTGTTGTTTCATTCATCTTGGTATCTGTCAATATAACTCGATTTCTTATGACCAACAGACAGACTAGATTTTAACACCGCTACTTTCAAATAGGTTCGTTGAAAGGATCTATTCTTAAATGATCACACAATGTAGTCTACCTGGAAAAATACCAAGTATTTTACCTGTACATTCTTAAGATTACCTAACATGAATCTTTGTTTAAAGATAATGTGTTTTTAAACACTCAGGAACCACTCATGTATCACTTTCTGACAGACGATATCTAAAACAATAGCAAAATACCTATTGTTATTTAAACATTTTAGAGATCACTGTAGAAACACGCGCTAACATTACTGAAGCACTATTCCTAACGGTAGAACTCAAAGATATAAAGCCGTTTTTGCCAAATACTATATACAGCCTGGGAAAACAGTTATCTCAGTAGAATCCTGTCTAATAGAAACAAGTTTCAATACTTTTGAAATATGTTGTAATTGTTTATCGGTTTTATAAAATACGCAGAAGCTTACAGGTAGAGCTATTCTATCTTTCAGTTTAGATTCAACTTTAATACTAGTCTCTATATTTTCACGACTGAATATTTAAATTATAATTGAGTTCAGTTACCGATAAGCTGCTAACTGTTATCTGGTACATCTGCAGAGAAAATGTTGTTATTTTCGGCAAAGCTGCTGAACATATTTTATTCACTTACTACGTAATGATTTTTATCTGTAAAAGTCTGCCATGGAAACTGAATAACTGCTCTTTCAACCTAGTTACATTTGCGTGTGTAAGGACGTCACGCAACAGGACCTTCAGGTTTCGCCTACCAATGTTGCGTGCGTTATCGCTTTATGATACATTGATTTTAATAAATAACGATCGTTTTTGTTTGGGTGAAATTCAACAATTTAGGCAAAATTGGCAAGATTCAGCATTATTGGCACTGATCGGCACGTAGAGGTTGAGCGTTGAGTGGTTGTGCGTTCACATACGATAATTCGGTCGTACGTAATGTGAGGCCACTAATGAAGTGGGAAACACGGTTGCCTGGTGAACAGAGTGGCCGGAGTTCGAGTCCGGCAGTGGCAAAAATATGCACATTTGATGAGCTCTAATGAGAGCAAAACTCGAGTCTATTATTCCTTCTCGAAAGGAGCCGATTAGAAAGTCTATGGAAATGCGACAGCTGCGATCGATTGTGGGTGATATTCAATTTAAAATAAACCAAATCCCCGACTGCTCATCAATAAAGAGGAGAAGCATTTGATCAAAGCTAACGGAAATCAAACTTTCTACAACTTGTGAACTCCTTCAGCGTGAATATTTAACACTCACTTGATTCTTTCTTGGAAACTGTCAAAAAAGCCTCACTTCAACGGTGTAACAGTGAACACTGTTTGAACATGTAACGGTTGTGCAGAGGGAATACCTTGAACTTAGTCAAAATTAAGTGTGGTATTTCCACTCGAAAGTTTGCCCCTAGCTCAATCACCAAGAGTAAACGCCTATCTTGGTGCAATCTTTTACGTGATTCAGCCTAAAATATATGCTGCCCAATCAACATTTGAAAATTAGCGATAATTTAAGCAGTAAACAAGTCGAGGTTACATCTAAGACATTGGCCTGGCGGAAGGAAATCACAATGGTGTCACTGTTTCGGCGTGCCTCATGTCAAAGCCACTGTGTTCTTTGACAGACTTCCGGTTAATGAGTGTCGGTTGAACAAGTGTATGCATATTAATCTCAGCGTGGTGTAAAACTTGGTTGTTAACTTTTAAATATACCAACAGCCACAGTCAAGTTAGGACAATGTGTGTAAAAGGACAAACTGATTGGCTAACACAGTATTAACAGATGACGTTTCTGTGTTTATTTGAGAGTGCTCTTGAGACGTATGCTTTCGTGAATAAGGAAGGCAACTTCAGTAAGCCCAACTCAAGATTGGTTAGCTTATACTGGAAGCAGGTCTGTTTTGATTTTATTTGTAAGTAAAGCGTGTATATCAATTAGTTTGACGTGAAGGGTTTGGTTGGAAACAGTAATTATATTTTTCATGTTGTGATTAGTTTCCCTATTAGACAGCTGTTCATTGGTGAACCAACTTGCTACAACAAAATTGTTTGATTTTGTTTTGTACAACATACTGTAAAAGTACAAAACCATTCTACTTATTACACTGTGTGCTTCTGACGGGCAGGAGATGATCAATCATTTATCGTTTGCCAGCAAACTGGCAAGTATTAATCATGAAGAAGAACGTACCGAGGGAAGTTTATCGAGTGTATTTGTTTCCATTCCTGAAATAACTAAGTGAAGTACAATTGTCTTAACTCTGTATGGTCTTAACAACTGCACACATGCCGGTATCTGGAAACAGAGCCCGGTAAACTATTGTGAATGTGATAGTTTAGTGCTGTTTATTAGACGGCGGAATCGTAAGGAACGGTTTGCAAACACGTGTAAATTGTATTCCTTGGGATGTAAAACAGGCAAGAAATTACTTCACATACCCCATACCGCTCTGTAATTATGACTTAGTGAGCTGGTAAATAGATGTATAGACCGGCACTTTCTATTTATTCCCGCACATGTTATGGGTTTGATTCCTCGGTATGCATGGTGCAGATGGAACAGCGGGTTCGATATACATGTACACGTTTTCGCAGCAAGTGATTGAGAATAAACACAACTAAAAGCCTCTTCTAATAATTCCTACGTCTATGGTAGCTGCTTGCTAGCTTGCAAGCTAACCAGCTAACCAGACAAAACAACGGGTGTGATCAATTATGCACAGATTTCTGAGTTGGTGTTTTTTGATTTGTCTGTTTCCCATTTGTTTTTGCGCCTAAAAAGATGAGGTAAATTACTACACGGCAAGATACTCTTAGTGAATTTTAGGTAATATTTTAATTGTTCCCATGCCAGTCTTTACAGTTCGATATTCCACAGATTACCCCTCTAACTCGAGGGCAATGTAATGCATGTTTCGTAATGATAACATGTTACAGTCAGGTCAATAGTTATAGACCCGTCTCAGGTGCGGAGTAGTGCATCATATTTTGAAATACAGTATTGGTATAATCATCATCAGTGATTTTGTTGACTCAGCTGTAATATGTGTGAAACCATCAAATCTGTCCAGCTGTTTCAAAACTGAATTCTACTTCATCGTGGGCCTATGCAGCATGTAATCACGAAAAGAAAACTTCCTCACTAAGGTTTAATTTGCTTTAAAAAATCTAACAGAATTGTTTACAACTCCTCCTACTGAGTTATACACAGTTACTTTTTATGGTTTATTAGTTCATAGAGTCAGTAAACTGTATGATTAAAAGTTCTCACATTATATTGGATTAGAAAACATGATTTCACATAACAGACAGATCGGACGGGTGAACATGTGTTTACAAACTTGAAACAATGTTATCTCCCAGTAAGTCTGAAGAACTGAACGATCTTCATGTAAATTGGATGCTTAAGCGTTACCTGGTTCTCTGTTTTCAGTTATGTACGCAAAATGATCTGCAAATATTTGGAGGATTTGGTGCGTATGGTCAAAATTTTCTTATGGTCATTAGATTGTGTGATCGAAAATAATGATAACAGACAGGAGTAGATGTAAACTGGAAACGAAGAAGAACAGAAATAACAATCAAATATTGTGACACATCATCAAGGTAGCAATAGATTCAAACCCATCTGTTTTAAAACACATGGTGATGTATACCAAGTGCGTCGGAATAGGCTAAAGCTTGCTTTCTTCAGTGACGAAAGTAAAACATTGGAATATATAAGACATGCGGATAGCAGCAACAGTAGAAATAATCAACGATTGAGCTTACATAAGAGAAGGACTGTTATCAGTTCTGAAGTACTATGGTGTAATGTAACTAAAAGCATTAACGTTAGATTCTGACTTGTAAATTGAATCGAATTAGCGTAAGTTGAAATTATGAAAGTGGTTTTCAAGTATTCAAACATTTTTGTACCAAAACTTCAAACAATAAATTATATTGAAATACTAATATCGGCTAACATTTTTCAACAAAAGCTATTAGCAATGAAAATATATCCCAATTTTCACACCAGTTTTACAATTTCTATCTTGCAAAATGCAGACAAAAGTGTTGAAGAACATCGGTGTTGAAGAAAGTGTATCATTTGGAAGAAGGGGTTGATTAAAAATGCAGTTTCAAGGCCAAATGCACAAAATGAGCTTTTCCATTTTATTGAAGATGTCAGTTACATGAAGTGACTATGGAAGGTTGTCACATAAAGCTGTACCCTCATAGGTGACGATAGGGAAGATTAAAAAGAAGCTGAAGTCAGTAGAAACCCTTTAACAATCAAAAGTAGCGTACGCCAATTATTCATTCCGAAGTGGTAATTATTGTCATAACTATTATTCAGTAATAGTTCATGTTGTGACGTCAGTTCAAAATATCAAGTTGACCGTTTCTTGTGCTTGTGGCGAAAACTAGTAGATGCTAGCTAGTAAGTATAACGCATACATTACAGTATGTGGAGCAACAGTTGCCTACATCCGTCAAATCCCTGGGTATATACGTAGATTCGGTGTACCTTACATAGGCAGATCCTAACCTCAGTTGTCAATTTATACTAATGGACACATTCGGAACCACTCAGCAGACATCGAAAAAGCGTGGCATCACTTAGACCTGTACCAACAGAAAACCTGATTCATGCATTGCATGTCATAGTTGAAGGATCCATTTACTGATTTGAGTCATTTACTGAGCGTCACGCAGCTGAAAACCGTATTTTGCCGAAGCCGTCGCTATCCAGAAGTCCAGACCAATGTTGGCTGCTTCGAAACAGTTGTTTAAAAAAATTACCATTGATAGTAAAATAGAGGTGATTGTGTTTGTCTGTGGCGATCTACAGACGGTGTATTTTCTGTAATCAGATTCTCAAACGAAAAGAAGTATTCCTTATATTAGCCTTTTGAAAACTGCTAGGGTGAATGGAAACAGCGAGTCGTTCATGTCGAGCCGTGCGGACTGTCTGGGTTGGTGTGAACTGCAAAGGAAATTCTGTCATTCAAGTGAATTAACTGAAAACAATCAACAATTTAAACGCGAGCCAGCGGGATGGTGGAACACTGAACACCTGGGCCCGTGTGCCGTTTCGGGGGATCATTTTCATACTCCGTCTAAAACTTCCGTTCAGCAAAATCGTGTAAACCACACAAAGGCGATGGTCACTGGTGATTTTCTGCACGTGACCTGAAGTCCAAACCCTAGGCAAATTGTTTGAATATATTCTAGTTCCACTTCATGACCAACATTTTCGGTCATTTTAATAAGATCATGATATTCGAGATGATTTGGAAAATATTTCACCATCCCCGTTTATTTTTCGTTTGTTCCAGTTCTTGATCGTTGTGCAGCTTTTACACTCTGAGCATCGAAATTCGTGAGATGAATTCATTTTGTTTACTCTTTTCATTCGTAAACACCTGATACTTAAAAAATTCAGATAAGCGAACCGTCAGCCGGGCCCTAATTTTCCACAGCCACCGTGCTTCTCAGGTGCTTTTCTCGTGGACACGACTGCGATTGAAAAGACTGTACGAAATGAATTCATCTTACGAACTTATCGTTTTTTTGTGTGCTGTACCAGTTCACAATGGGAGCAAACTGTTTCACAGTCTAAGTGTATGAGCAATCTTTGCAGTTTATTCTGTATATCAACGTACATGAACTAGGAGCCCAATGATCAAACTTTATCGAAATGGTGGTTCTGAAAACAAACAATTTAAACTGTGAGTCACAAAAGCAACCAAAGTGGACCGGTCGTGAAAACTGTGATCAGCCAATCATGAGGTGCTTTTCATTTAGAACAACTTACGAACTTTTTGTTGTTTTTCCAGATTTTGCTTTGCATTGCTATTTGTGAGCTGCGAAAACCGACTGTTACCAGAAACATTAAGGCGGTGAGAAGAAAAATTTTCGCACGTCTAAATTTCATTAATCATATCAGCCGTCATTCTTCCGTTACCATTATTTAGCACTAGCTCCAGATGTGCAAAAGTGATTAACTCAAACGATAGTTCATGAATTTTCGGTAACAGTCTGGTCGCTGCAGTACAAAGTAGCTAACTTATATGTCATTTGCATCATAGCTATATGTTCGACTTGAATGTTTCAACTGTGCCACTAATTACAATAAATACATTGTCCACGTCAGACAGTGTGTTTTCATGAATTTGGGCGAGGGAAACCAATGTTTCCACGGGTATCAGATAGCTGATTGTTACAGCTTGTTAGATGCGAAACTGTTTCATCTAATTTCTCTTCTTAATGTTCGAACGGTACATAACCTCTCATATTGTATGCACTATCTGCAGAACTTGTTCTAAGTGTATTTTATATGCTATGCATTTTTTGATATGCACCTTGTGTTTCAGTTCATGTCAGATGAAATGGTAAATATGTCACCTGTTAAACCACGTGACTTGAAATTCGCATTGATATGAAAGTTGCCACTTGTATCCTGACAATTAATCAACTTGACATAATCTAATTAAACGCATGATGAGTGAAAAGGGTACCATCAATAAATAGATATTTGGATCCGTCGTAAAGCTAGTTTACAGATATTTTTCTGTAAAATGGTTATATTGGCACTTCCTTACCATTAGCTTAGCCAGCTGACTATTGGCTTCTATGTGTGAAGAAGGGATTGGTTGCATGAATGTAATTGGGAGTGAAAAATGTTGAAAGTTCTTCCAACAATCTTGACGAGCATTTTGTTGAAAACTTCGTTTATTGATCACTTATCGCACACCTGACTCAGTCGTTGATCAATGGTCCACCACCACTCAGTATACTTTAATGTAAGCAACCCGGGCATTAACTCCCCTAGATGTTATTCCTTTTCGTATAGACTGAAACCGGTCATTAGTTTTGTTTATATAAACACTTAGATCCTGTTATCACTGGCATATCGGTTGAACGCTGTCCTGACCTTGTTTAAGTCTTATCAGTTCTGCATATACCATGCACTCCGACTCAGGATAAGTGAACAAGCACCCGACGGTAGTGCAGACACAACCACCAGATCATACGGTCACGGTCCGTGGAACGCATGGTGCTAATCAGTGTCGAAGCAGTTATCCAACGCCTTGCGGGTGGTCACTAACATTGACTGTTTGTAATCAGTGCATCAGTGTTTTATTAGTGTTCATTCTTAGATGGTGACTGCTGGATTCTATTGTGGCAAATCAACTGACGGCAACAAAAATACCTATCTGACTACCGGCCTTAAATGTGTGACACCTATCAACAGACTCTGTGTAAGTGAGGTCACTATATCTACATGGTCTTCAAAAAACGGTCATGGCGGTTTATAAAGATGAGTTCACATGGAACAGATAGGATCGTAGATGTACCACTGCCTATCAGACTTGCTGTTAACTGACCTGAGACAGTAATACAATTAGTATACAACAAATCATCTATCTCTATTCATATAGCCCCTGACACTGATTCAATGTAAATCCCATACTCTATAGTCAGCTCTAAAGACTAATCCAAATCGTCCTATCCGTTAAATAATGTAGGGTATAGAAGCCGAGATGTGTCAAGACTAACGCATCGACGCTGTTCCTTTCGTCTCAAGTATTGGACCACCTATAGCCCTTAGACTAAAGAGTTATGATTCTACAAACCCAACAGAAGATACAAAGCACTGTAGTAACAGTGATAGAAAACTCAACAAGAGACCTGTCCGTGGACTTACGGCTCTTTTAATCGGAGCTGGCGGACTGTAGCGAACGTAGAACGGGTACAGCTTTTGGACTGCTGGCAGCTTCAGGGAGTTGGATGCAACCTATTCATAGTCGTTTACTCGCTATTTCGTGCGTGATTGAGGGCCACATTTTTCACTTGATGATAAAAAAGCCAAAATCGACTGAGACACTTCAAAACAGTTACTGTATTTTCTATACGGTCCTAACTTAGGTGTTGCTGAAAGTCTTCCGTATGTATTAATGGGGGTGTCTTTTTGAACGTCCATTGATTCCCATACTGTACTCAAGTTTCTTCGGAAACAAAATCAATCGGAGAAAAGCGGACCAGACTGATTTACCTCTGTTACTCCCAGCATACTACGTACGGTCGTTAGTTGCATCTTTTTCGCCTTTTTTGTTACGGCCTTCTTAACAGACACGAAAGATCATTTACCTCATGGTTGTATCAAGCAGAGCGTTGTACACTATTGCCCTAATGCAAACTCACCCATAAACGTGAAGTTTTCTGAAGGCTTTTCTGTTCGGGCTGCTCATTAATACAGATCTTGCCCATAGTAAATAAACTGTTCACATGAATCTCTGGTTAAATTTCAAAGGCTGTTGTTACGTAGGTATGATGCATTCTTTCTTTCCCACATTTCAAATGCTGTCGTGCTCTTACATGTGCTTTAAATTAGGTCAACACAATCAGTGAACTAGTAACAGTGACCTGTTCTCATCTCTTGGAACTGATGGTTTTAAACTTAGGTGTCTTATTTGGCCTCCTGATTTCATGAAGAACCGTCGGAAGTTTTTACACTTCCAAAGAACACAGCGTCTAGGTTTAAAGAAAACAACACTTCGCATTGTTCTACGAAGTAATATTCCTACGCAGTTTTCCCAGCATTTTGCACATGTTTCATGATATCTTAGCGTACACTCGTTCTTGGCGGAATATACGCTCCATAATATACTGTCAGTTTACTTAACAAACAAAACTTTGGATAACGCCATTTATTTTTTGTACCACAATGCGTTTGACAACATACCATCACGCACCGAATTATGGGATTACGGCTACAACTGGCTTTAGATCTCCAGGATAAATAATACACGATCTGGCCATGTGATTGATTCTGAAATGAATGAAGCATCGTTCAGTGGCATTCTATCGGTTCAGTGAGTGACGAAGGGCATGTGATCGGGAAGACCATCGCCTCCTCTGTAAAAGGAATAAGAGTGGAAAATTATTTATACCGACAGCCGCCAAGTGCACCTGCAGATTCTGATGTGTGTTCCAGGTTGGCTTCTGCACTGCCAAACCTGGGATGACTGGAGAACCTATTCATCAATTACATCACAGCCAGGTGTGTTCTACCAACTTGACTCGTAAGCATGCTGTAATAATTTCATGTGCACTCCGCCTTAGGTCAGTAGAATACGAGGTCCCCCATCGTTTCGTTTTGCTATGGCATTAGTGGATTAATTAGGAAAATCTGTGATCAGCATCGATTGGCTGATTGATTACACTGTCTTCGGCGTTTTACGGAAACCCGTTAATTCTTCCATGCACTACATCAACCGACCCGATTCCCAACTTGGTCTTTCCCAAGCTTATAAAAAAGAACTTTAATGGATTTCATAACAAAGTTTGTTCACTTTCTCAACATTCTACTTCCAACAAACTCTTCTGAATCGCCTTTATCTTCACGGTGTTTGAAATTGTTTACTGCCTACTTCCGTAAATTCAACCTATTTCGACGTACGCACAGCTCATCTGATCCCAGTTTGAACTCATTCTGTTTCCGATGGCAAAAAGTAAGGTCAGCCTTCCGCGTCTATATATTGGCCCGTCCTCTGCTTACCTCGTAAGTCGTGAACGTGTCACATTCATATATAATGTCAGATATTGCGTCATTCCGTAGATTGTGGGAATGTTGGAACTGAACAAACTATTCTAATCAGGATTGTCTCGAGTAATTTTGAAATGTTGGTTTTTTGAAGGTGCATACGCTGAATTTGAAGGCAACAAAATAGGGCCAACACGTTCTGCTTCGGTTGATACAACTTGTGCAATAGAAGTTGCGTTATTGACAAACTAAGTCTTGATGGACTCAATATTACCACTACGTAAACAACTAGTTATCGAACACTCAAGTGACCCTCAAGATCGTGATTATTCCTCAGTAGTAGTAGTTTTCGTGTACTCCGTCAACCTTGAATTGTGATCAAAAACAAAAGTACTACAACTCCCATAAGTTTTCGACTTGTCTGACCAGTCTGAATAATAATACCGATGAATACTTCAGTACAGGTAAATTCATCCAGACAAATTCAGATTTGTCACTGGATTACGCGTAGATTGTATACACGAAAACTACACAAAAACAGTCCTTGAAATGAAATAAACTTAACATTTCAAAAATGTCGAAAAGATCATTGGAAAAGTTCGATTTCAAACGGTATTACAGAAAACTCTATTGCTTTGATGTGTGCAACCGGACGAGCAAGTAACACAAAATTACGAAGATATGCTACGTCGTCTCACAGTGGGATCCAACTACTGGTTCATTTAAGTAAGTAAACGCGAAAAGCAGTGAAACGGATTACGTATACACTTCAGGCAAATTACACTGTGTTGGTTTTTATTAAATATGTTAGAGTTTGTTAGAATGGTCGTTGTTAGAATCCTAAATTATAATCTTTCCATTGAGTGGCACGTTAAAATGAACCCAAAAATGTACTTATCCATCGATAAATGGATTGAGAATAACACAACATTATGAGCAAATTGTAATACTCTACGTTCAGGCGACCTCGGGTGGCCTTATTCAG
>LUCH01000342.1:218670-252897 GCA_013368495.1 Paragonimus heterotremus | reverse complement strand
ACAATCCTATGAGTGTAACTGCTTTTCGTCTGACTGCTCCCCTTTGGCCTGTCTGACAAGGTTGTACCTGGAAGGACCGGAGTCCTAGTCAGCATAGCCCACCGGATCAAAACAGTACACAAGCCCAACCACCTCGACAAGGTAGCAGTGTAGGTCGGGTGGTGGCAGTATAGGTCGGGATGGTGATTTAAGTGTTCAAATTGGTCATCTTTCTGCAGAAGGGAAGCGGTTGGGGTTATGCTTGGTGTCCAGGCACAACGCACTGACAACAACGAAGCACCGTAGCAGCTGTGCGCATCCCATGGTCTCTATATTTCGAACGCCACATTTCAACATAAGAAGAGCCACTGTGTTACTTGGAGACCCTTCTGTGCTTCCTAGTCGTGGATAAAGCTGGATCATATAGCAGTCAGTTACAGATGGCGCATTTTGGGACATCTACTTAAACTCGCTTTGTTCAACCAGAGGTCATACATCGATAAATACAAGATAGATGACTGGCATTCGATCGGGCAGAGTGTGAAGAACGATAACCAGGAAGCATTGGTGAACAAACTGCCTAGTTTGAGTCAGGTAAGAGAACTCATCGAACATTGGGGATAAATCGCCCCAGCATGCTGTGAAGAGGTATGCTCTGAAAAAGCCGCGCAGTTGCGACAGAACTGAGTTTCTGTCTGGTCGACAAAACTCTCCCAGACCGTTTATTAAACTGGAGAGTGGTACCTCGTGATTGGTGTACATCAACAATAATTCTCGTTTTCTGAAAGGAGATCCAAATTCTGTGTGACAATCCCAGAGGGATCAGTCTGGTGTCTGTTGCGTCCATGTTACGAACTGGCTTCGTTCTACGTCGATTCACTAGATGCAGTGGAAGTCAGATACGTGAAGAACAGGCAGGGTCCTGGTCCGAGCTCCTGGCGTAGCTTCGTAACTCATCTGGTAGAGCACTTGCTGAGTTCGGAAAAGCTGTTTCTGTCTGTGGTTCGTATCCAGCCTTAGCCTTAATTTTTTACGGTTGGGTCTCATTCAAAAGTTTCCAAAAAGTTTTTTTCCCCAGCACATTTCTAGCGGTGAACTACCATATAATTCTGTAACAATGATGCCCCTAACGATTGTCGCTCGTTCGAGTTCGCAGGCGAATGTCAAATTCAGATTATTTATATCTTGAATCTGATCTCTCTTCGAAAAATTCGAGCTCCTGACAGAATTAATCAAACCCCTGGGATGTTTTAAGTTGAGTTTGAGTGAGTATTATATGCTGACCGCCTTCACGTAGACCTTTTGATCAGCCCCTTTCGAAAACACGTTGTAGATTAGAATTTTGTTCTCAGCAGAGCCCGTCATTATCCCCACGAACTTTTGCCACGTTGCGTTATTCTCACTATGCCGTTGACTACATATTAGATAAGACCTCATCATTAGATTTAACCACTCAGCCGCATACACCATCGAGTAATGCTCAATGTATCCCGTCGGTTGAAGAAAAGACAGCAACTTCTTGATAAATGGATTGAGAATAACACAACATTACGAGCAACTTGTAACACTATGTTTCAGTCACCTCGGGTGGCCTTCTTCAGGAGTGCTGTAATCGTAGAGTATTACAACGTGTTCGTAACGTTGTGTTATTCTCAATCCATTTATCAATAACATGTTAAACATGACGCCTGAACTGTTTGACTTCATTCGTACTACATTTGGTGCGGATATCCCAAGACAGCAACTTCCTCGTAACTTCCCATCTATAACCGCGTAACTCAGAGACGTCTCAGACATGATTTGTTAAAATTACCGGGTAACCTTCTGTTTACTGACAAATTCCGTTTTTGTTCGATTGAATAAAGCCTTTGTCCAGTTTTAGTTTTTCCTTCACGCGTCCAACTATGATGGGGCTGATGAAACTGGATCTGGTTATATGCACTATTGAACCGCTGATTAACAGAGCTACTCTAACCTGACACGAAGTTTCACGGCCATCACGTTTGACTTTCTGCACCTTTAGGTGTTTCACGATCGACCTCCTCCACCCAGATGAATTTTGCAGACTACAAGTGATTGATTTGTCCATTGATTTTTACGCCGGCCTATAAGTCCCCCATCAGCTCCTCTTAGGTGTAAACCACTTTCCGATGATCGTATGAAGTTGGACAACAATGAACGACCCAGCCAATGTAAATCTGCTTCTATGAAAGCCCCATTTTCCTTTTCCTGTACTATTATCCAGTTGGTTCGTCTGTGCTGATGCTTACCGTACGATTCCAGGTGCAAAAACTTCTGCAGTTACGCAGTGTTGCAAATCTTCCGATCAGCGACACCAAGGGGTCGTACGAGATCTGGATCAGGTGATTGTTGAACCAAGATAGGCAACGAACACCATAAGACTATTTGAACCTCGTTATGCATTATCATCAAAGGGGCCGGGTAACGTCGTGATTAAATATCCTTACAATAAGTCACCATTGGCTCCGATCACTCACGGTGCAACTAAAACAGACCAACTCAATCACCCAATCGACCATATATCAACCAGTGAGTGAACGGAACCACTATCGTCTGTATACTACGAATGCTAACGTCTCCAGTCATCTCGTAGTACGTTTTTCAGTCTACATCGGGTACCACCTATCATCTGCTTACACTTCCCCATATTTCCGTATTGTTTCAATCATCTCACTGCAACCATTCGGGATGCTTTCAAGAATTTTATTAGGCACACCCTGAGTTTACCCACTCTTCATGTCCCAATAGATCGTCTACTTCTCTGATCCTCACCGGCCGTCATTCTGGGCTGGACGGACTCTTGTTTTGATTGGTCAACCTAATGACTAGGTTAGCGAGAGGTATTCAGCAATCCCATGAAATCGATCAGTGTCATGTAGAAAACATCTCCCTCAGCGGTAACAAAGCGTTTTAGTGATTGTGTATGGGTGGACATTCTTCCAAAGTGACTGCTGTTTCATGACTCTACACCTAAAGTGTTTACCACCGAAAGTCACCGACTCAGCCAGTGATATACCTCGTTATCCTTTCCTTACGCTTGTCCGATAATGTGACTACTTTTGCACCAGTGACGCGCCTAGTCATTTTAGTTTACATAGTCCGAGCACATACCACATGTTCATTGTCATGAGGGTGTCGAGTGAACAGTTTGACGGCGGTAATTCAGTCAGTTTCATCGTCTTGAAATCATTTGTTCATGTGACTAAACCTCACGTTTTCAATCTTTTTTTAGCAACCACCATAGACTAAAGCATTTTGGCCGGAATTTCTTTACGGTCTACCGGTGTGGCTTATTCGAGGTGTCCACTAGCTATAAACATGTGTATCGTTTCCCTGTCAAACGTTGAGCGATGAATAGTTCAAAGCAGATCATCAAATTAAAACAAAAGATGGATCCGAATGTCTAAGATACTAATAAATAACCAATGGTGGTGTGTAACAAAGCATACCACAACTGTTTACGATCAGAGAGTACAGGATTAGTGGGTGTGTGAGTGCACCGAATACGAAACGCCATCCTTGTCTTGGCTTTCTCCATCTTCCCAACACTTGGTTATTATCGCTGCCAGAGTTATCTACAATTAATCAAAGTCAGAAAACATAAATAAACAACTTGCTTCTAACCAGTCTATGATCGTTACTGCATTCAGCCTGATGCATCACTCGTCTGGTACGTGTTACACACATACAATATTGCCGTATAGTCACACAGTGAGGCAAATAGTGATGTTCGCTTCAAAGGTAGGTCCGTGTTGTGATCTCGCTTAAAATCTTACGCACTGACGATGTTGCCTCGTTTGGTGATGAAACGTTTGCAACCTGAATGCCAAATTCAGCGCACAGTCGAAGACCGGAAACTGGTACCTGTCATCAATGGCTTGATATAATCGGCGATCGCAAAATCATTCTGCTCCCGGACACCTTCTTTCTTGTAGCTCATCTAATTGAAGGTGTAACTGATACATATTTCCTGAAGCTCATCTTTGGCCACAAGGATCTTCTCATTCAATGCTGAGATATCGATACGGTAACCACTCAGTTCCATGGTGATCACTGCGGTGCGGCGTCCCGGCTTTCTGATCCTGCGTCGAGCTAGTGGCGTACGCACGTTCTGTCAAGCAGGGTGATGTGTTGAGTCACGTGTCTCAGATTGTCTGTCTGCAGGAGAAAAGGATGTGTGTTCTGTGAGGACTCTACCAGGATCAGTGGTTCAGAGTTCAACTTATGCGGCAATGAGGAGCCAACCCATCTTGGAGACAGAAGGAGTACAACATAGACTTCTCGTTTCAATTACTGCTGCACGCATTAGATGTATTATAAGCTACATCGAGCTTCTGGTCTTTCAACCATGCTGGATAATATGCCGTTGGTCACGGTCAGCCGTTTGGCGATCGAAGTGGACTTTGTTTGAGGGTAATTCCTCTGAATTCCTCTTCCATATGCGGAAGACAGCTGTGGTGCAACCGTAGATACGGTTCTGCTGCGTACTCACCAGTTCGTGCCCCTCTGTCCAAACAACCTTACGCTGTCAGCAGTGCAACATACAAGCTCACAAGAGCAATTCCTTTTCTCCGGCTGCTCCCCTTTAGATTATCTGACACGGTTGAATCCGAAAGGACCGAAGTCCTAGTCAGCATAGCCCTCCGGACCAACGTAGTACACCGGTTTAAGTACCACGCCAAATCAGTTGAATACTCAACCATTTTCGTTTGCATTGAACAATTCATCCGATCATCGTAATTGGGAACGTCGTTACTGTTCGCTAACCTCATTTCATGGTGCTGCGTTGCAATTTTGACGTCACGATGGACTGTGCAATGTGTGCTGATTTGTCTTGACTCTCTTGGAACAAACAACCTGAAAGCTCATTCTATGCTACGTTTGTAGAGAGCTTTAAAATCGTAGACAGTTGTGAAGCTGTTTATAGCCCTGAATATGTGTGGAAATCTGAACTTACTCTCTGCTAATCTGAAAGAGGTATACTATATAGTTCCAGGTTTTGCAGTAAAACGCGTGAATCAACACAGCAAATACGGAGAACTGGTTGTGTCAACGATGTAATGTAAGCACACAAAGCTTGATGAATCTGCTTCTACATTTTACCGCTTGCTTCGTCTCTGCCCGTCTTGCATCCCAACTGCGGTTCTGACAGCATGAGGATGGATGTCCGTTGAGGATTTTACTCTCAAGGACAACTAATATATAGGCTTATTAGATACACTCCACCGATAATACATGTTCATTTAAAGTGGCATTCTGTTAGGTTGCCACAGTCACTAACCCGAGATTATCAACTGGTGATGTTGTGACTGGGTCCATGTTCTATGAGATCGTAAGTTGACTAGAATAGATAATAGAACGGCGGGTAACTACACGGCGGAAAACGGCATGATGAATAACGGCAATGAGCAACGGACGGAGGAGTATACATGATTAACTCGGAACTATCCAGTCAATCCACCCATGCAAGGCTAACATATGAAGACAAAAAGAAGACTGGCCTTCAAACAAAGCTTCAGTCCGAAGACCACGTGGTCAAAAACTCGTTTGTATTTATGGAGATTGTGACCAATAATAAAGCAAGGTCTCAGAGTAAACCAGATAAAAGGCCAAACAATACGACGAGACTCCAATGAGAAGACTAACGTGTAGGTCAGATGTTGAAAGTAGTACCGGAAGGTCGAGAATGTTCGTGAAGGAAGGGGAAGCACAAATCCGTGTTAACTTTGAAGATTACTCAAAATACTGGCATTTTAGGTCTTTTGTGAGGCAAAGAAAACGATATTTTCAGGGGGAAATGAAGACTTCCCTGACAGTTGACGAGTATGAATTTTTCCGATTACTTTCAAGTGAAATACATCTTGCATATCGTTCAGCTAAGAACCTGAAATCATTGTTTGTTTTCTGTCAGCTTAGGGAAGTCCATTTTTGTCACCTTCTTGTTTTCTTAACTTCGTCCGTTCGTATGTGCTCCATGGGTTCTTTGTGTGACTTAGGTCGAGGTTGTATGTAAGCCACTCTAAACGTTTGATACTGCAATGTAAATCCACATGATTTTGTGGTGGGTCACTGGGTTACTACCTTAACATATCGTTGATTTGATTGGAGATAACAAGACGCTTACTGTGTCTTCTCTCTAGGCGATCGCGCAATCTCTGTGTTACCCACAAAAATAATCTAGCCATGTGTATGCGTGTAGTAATTTGGTTGTAATTAGTATGTGGTCAAGACGGTTACTTCATGGAAGTGTAGCTAGTGTTCAACACTCGGTCGTGGCAAGCGTATCCACTAGTGACGAGCTCTAACAAAAATGAAACTGTAGTCATGGCCATCTTTTCTAAAGTGGCTGACTGAAACGTCTATTGAACTTCGACAGTTTTGAGTGATGTTCATTAATTCGTTCTTTCCTACGGAAAAGAATTCGCCCAGAAATATCAAAAACCGCCATCATGTTTTCGAGGTACTGCCGTTGGCTTTAAATCATGTAATCACAAAATACTCAGTCATCTTGAGTTGCCTAATTATTTTTTGCATCGCTGAATATTAATTAGTTCGAAATATCTATGCAGGTATTTGTGAACATATGTAAGTCACTCAGTAATGATATTCGCATTAGGATGAATTTGGCAACTCACTGGCGTCCGTAGATCAGTGCAACTATCATGACCACATGTTCGAAATGTGCAGAAATTCAGTCTGCTTCAAGATCTTAAATGGTTGTACTAATTTTTAAAACACGGTGTTATAAGTATCGTGTGGTTAATTGTTGGAATTCGACGGAAGCACAAGACCGACTTCGTGGTTGCTAAAATGCATCCAGGAAACTTGTATACACATCTGCATTCTTAAGATAGATTGGATTTCTACACACTTACTACCCGTTTTGTTTACACATCACCGAATCCGAGGTAACCATCAAACTTAACTTGCTAGTGGATTATCAGCTTCAAGTTTTATCACGTGCTATTCACGTAGTATGATGTGTGAAACATACTCGCACTGGCTTCGGTTAATTTTGATAAAATGTGGCCGCTGCACTTTCTGTACAGATGCTTGGAGTTTAGATGTCTCTGTCATTTGAGCAGCCCGCGTCGCGATCTATCCACGCTAGGTACAGCAAAGATAGAGACCATCCAAATCCGACAAAAAGTTCCGTATTACTGCTACACTGTGTAAAATTAGAGTGTGCGTAAGTTCGCGTTTCACTCTTTGAGCTACTGTAAGTCAACATTACCATTTCCAGTAACGCCGATTGGTTTTGATCCCATTAACGGATGAAGACAATGCCTCAACTCACAATAGGTTCACAAACCACCACACTCAATAATATGGATTTTGTTGTATCCATCTAATCACCAAATTTTCTGAAAACATCGTTACATTCTTGTCAAGGAGAATGGTTTGAGTAGATTTTTAAGTGTATTGTTATATCCATTATTCCTCAGTTATCTAGCCAAAATTATGAAGACTGTCATCAACATGCGATAACACTGTCAGTTTCCAATAAATGGTTACCAGGACGTCAACAACTCCATTGTAGTGTAATGTTCGACAATCTAAACAGCAATAGCAGAATCCATTTTAGATTATTGATGAATAACCGGAGGTTTGGTTAATTTCAAGTTGAACATCACTCACAATTTATCGCAGTTGTCAAATTCTCATAGACTTTCCAGTTGGCCACTTTCGAAAAGAAGCACTAAACTCGAATTTCACCCCCATTATAGCTCGTCATTAGTGTTTATCCTTGTCACTACCGGAACTAGGACTCCGCGTACGCCTTCATGAGACACCCGTGTTGACGACTGCGCCACAGACCTCATATTAATCCCGGCCGAGGATATGCACTACTGATGGGATCTAATGAGAGCGAAACTCGAGTCTAGTGCTTCGTTTCGAAAGGGATCGACTAGAAAGTCTATGAGAACGTGACAGCTACGATCAATTTTGAGTGCTGTTCATCTTGAAATTCATTTCATTTCATTGTCTAATGAGATCGATCGCAGCCATGATATTTGAACTCATCATATCAATGATAGTTAATGAACCAACATGATTTAGTGGATACAGAATACCGAGAGTTCTGAGTACCCTCAATTTGTTTCCCGTTACATGCACTTTTACAGTAGACAGCGTATAAAGTCATTGGTTAGGGAATGTGGAATAACACTATACCAGTCCCATTGCGTCCTCAAAGTGCTTGAGTCACGAAAGGTGCTCCTGATTGACAGCTGATGGACTGCTTGCATCAGATAAGTCAGGATGCTTCCAACTAGTTTGGACACACCCTTCTAATTAATGCACCAGAAGCTTTTTTAGCGTGGTGTGGTCTGCAACTGTCTGCTCTGGAAAACAGAATAGACACACTAACCTCAACTCACCACAGTAGCAGTGCTGAGAGTTAATGCAGTTCATCTATACTTCGCAGACACATTGTTAAAGTCGGCGTTAAGAGGCGCCTCGCATAACGAAACAGCCGGGACGCATTATCCCATATCAATCGGCCAGGTCCAGTTCGGATGGTGTGATCTTGGGTGACAGCATGGTTCCAATCACATTGTAGGTTTGTGATCAAACGCCTATGCGCTCTCTGGGCTGTGTTTCCTCGCGTTTCTTTCTGATGCCCCTTGTAACGTGTTTTGCTCTGACTCCCTGACCGTCATATATGACCGTTTCACTTGATTCACTCTGTTTGACTGTCATGTATGATAATCGTTTCATCCTATAAATTTAGAGCCTCTTTGGCCTAATGTTGACCCGCTGCGTCAATAAACGGTGTTACCGCGTCTCTTTCTCGGCTTCCGAATCAAGCGATTGAACACGTAACCAAAGCAACGATCCAACAGTCAGAACCTAGTTAAGTGGGTAAATATGCTTACACTTCTCTATATTCTGAATGAGATATTGTACTTCCGGATAATTACAGGTAGTGTCAATGACTGTTCTGTAAACTAATGATTGAATTCGTTACTAACGGTCTCCGTATATTCATACGGGCGCGTTTTGTCCCTTCATAAGTGAATTTCCGCTTTATGTGAGTTCACCAATAGTGTAATAATCCGTTCCAAGGGATGTTTTCTTAGTGATTCTGTGTTTATTTATTATGTCCTAAAGGAAGTAATTTTTCCAACGATTTTTGTGCACGGTAATTTTTTGTGGGTATGTATACTATAGGTGATTATCAGCCAGTAACTATGCTGTAGATTTTCAAAATATTTCCATTGGATTTATTCAATAAATAGTCTGGGATAACTTCTGATGGCATGATGGTTTAATGGGTTTCATCGATTGGCAGCTGTTCACTTTTATCCTACATTCAGTTAGATACTGACTGCTTTTCACATATATCTGATTCACGAATTACAATGAACACGAAGGTGGATTACTTCCTCGTGAACAACAATACGCTAACGATTGATTACGTTTTATCACCTCACAGTTTTGAAATGAATAATGGAATCATCCTAGTTTAAGGATAAGGGTACGGAGAGAAGTGGAATTTAACTTGTAAAACAGTTGACTGAAACCAATCACTCCACTTCAATGTGTCCACGTTTTACCAGAGAGTCATAAATGCGTGCGAGATGGTATGTGCAAAATAACTTCTTTGTGGCTTTCACTACTCTGCATCATTAAATACGTTTACCTCATAGAAAACTTAGTTAAACGAAGACAAAATTTGCACCAACTAACCGTATTAATTGATACCTACCGAAACGTTTCCATATAGAAACCAGCTGAATCGGAAGTTCACGTATCCTGTAGCTGTCCGTAATCTACAGTTTCGCACACACTACAGTATACACCAACGGAATGTCATGTGGCTTAGCGACGAAGGTGATTGTAAGATCTGTAAAGTGCAATGCAGTGGTTTGGAATACTTATCAGCAACCGTAAATATACCTAGCTCAAGTCCGAAGGTGTTTTCTGATCTATAGTTATAACACTGCAAAGGTAAGCCAAGGGAGTCACGAGTTCTTTCAATATGAATTTAATCCTATGTGAACAGTAACTGCACCGCAATTCTGTGTTTACCTATAGTCAGTAAATGCACCGCAGCCCTGGATGTTGCAGCAAACGCAGTCTTAATTTTCGGACTCCTGAGTTTCTCGCCTTTGCATCATCTTCATGAAGAATACTGTGCAGCAAACAAGCTCGTTTTCAATGATTCATCATCAGGCTAAATACGTCACATTTATATCACACAGTTTACAGAGTAATCAGTAGCAGGATGGTTAATGGGATCAGTTAGTTCAATATCACACTGCAATCAGGTAGCCACATGAACAATGGGTCTTGACAAGCTAACAGGGTAGAGGGTTGCCCAAGTTAGATCTCAAGTCTGAACAAAACGTTTCTGGGTGCACAGGGGTGGGTTATACATGCGAATTCCAATAGCTTCTAAGTTATCCGCACTACATTTGGTACGAAGGAAGTCAAACAATTTACGCGTCATGTGTAACATATTGCTGATAAATGGATTGAGAATAACACAATGTTATGAGCAAGTTGTAATACTCTACGTTTCAACTACCTCTTGTAGCCTTCCTCAGGAGTGTTGTGAACGAAGTTGTCAGTGTGATATTGATTACAACACTCTTGAGGAAGGCCACAAGAGGTAGCTGAAACGTAGAGTATTACAACTTGCTCATAACGTTGTGTTATTCTCAAACCATTTTTCCAATAGCTTCAGCTGTGGACAAAATCCGACGCCTCACTGCCCTCGATTGGGCGGCTTTAATTCGGTAGATTGACCGAAATGGATCCGTCACATTGACAGAGTGATTCGAATGCACTAGGTGCAATAGTATGACACTGATGACAGAATTCGTTATTCCACTGTTGAGCCAAGCTGGGTGGTATTCACGGATCTGTTCACGTAATCGTTTGGTCGTGCGACCAGCATAACTGGTTCCATAGTAACAAGTGAATGAGTATACACAAAACGAAGCTGCAGAAACAGGCAGTCGGTCTTTTAGGCGTGGACACAAAACCGGATTGGACGTAAACTGGACAGATCATTTACCAGCGTAAAATATATTAACTGCCCTTGTGAGTCTACGTGTGGTAGTTTCAGCTAACGTATTGCCATTGAAGGGTAATCCGATATGTACAGTTTTGTTTTGCGCTAGCTGTGGCTGATCTCTTTCATCCCGCTGTTACATGACTCTGTCTATGAAGCTTTCTGGGCAGCCATTTTGTATGAATATTTTATGTGTGAATGCCAATTCTTCAGTGTCCTCCACGCAAATTCTTACGCCTTTGCCCTTCAAACAGTCAACTGGATTTCTTTTCAAGGCGAGTGGTACAAATATATTGAGATGAATGTACTGACCATTCCAAGAATCTATCAGCCATCAGCGCGGCGACATAAACTCACGGCCAAAAAGTCTCATTGGCTATTCTTTTCGACCTCAAACGGAAATTGCAAATTTCGATATGTGGAGTTGAATCTGGCCAACATGCCAATCGGATTTCCGTTATTATCGAGTTTGCAAAGAATGTCGTTAACGTACCTATTATAAAAATTGCACTTGCCTACCGCTTAACTCAGTTGCTCGTTTTCCAATTTCGCCATGAAGATATCTTCAAACAGTTGTCTCAACGGCGATCCCATTGTGACACTGTCCTTTGTCGATAAATTCCTTCATTGAACTTAAACTGTGTGTTGTAGGTGCACAGATAAAGTAATTATTTGAGTTCGATCGATAGTATCTGAATATCCGTCACTATCCTCGGTATAGTCACATAGGTAATATATGGTCTGCGTTAGCGAGACGTTGGTAAATAAGGATGTGACGTCGAGAGAAAATATAGATTGTCCAGTTAAGGTGATATCTTTAATTGTACTGACAAGATCAAAGGAGTCGCGTAAACTGTATGTTAAAAGTTTCCACTTGACGGGTTCTAGTATTTGTGACAATCGCCTGGCTAATGAATAGTATGGAAAGTTCCATATGTTCAAAACTGGTCTCAGTGGTGCCCCAGCTTTATGAATTTTGGGTAACCCGTACAGCCTGGAAATCATAGTACCAGTGGAGCTAATTCCTTCAAGTGTAGCTGACTCAATAATTCCATTCCATTTTGAACATGGTATGAATTTCGATATTGCTTTATCAATCCCCTACTACTCATCAGTAATCAAATACCGCTCAATAAGTCAATGATTTCTGTGATTTCAACTTGGAGAGAAATCCTAGTCAAGGGATCATCGATTGGAGTTTATCGACAGTAACTGTGTCTCCATTTCGAGACGATCGGGCAACCTGATCATTACTCACAAGCAAAAGGGGTTGAGTGTTCACATATGATAATCCGGTCGTGCCTAATGTGAGGTCAATGGCGTAGTGGTAAACACGGTTGCCTCATAAACAGCGTGACCGTGGTTCATGTCCCGGCAGTGGCGATGATATGCACTGCTAACGAGCTCTAATGAGAACGAAACTCGAGTCTAGTGCTTCTGCTGTTCGAAAGGGGCCAACTGAAATGTCTACGGGAATGCGACAGCTGCGATCAGTTGTGGGTGATGTTCAATCTATATGAAAATCGAAATCCTCTACTACTCATCAATAATCTACTTTGTTAAGCAACACGATGTCAGAACATTTATTCTGTTTGTAAATTGAAATTTTCTCAGTTCTTCTCAAGCCATTCGCCACTACAAGACGTTCTATCATGAGAAATTGTTTCAAAGCCGAACCACAGCGTAATTACTCGTAACAGTAGTTTATTAGCTTAAATTTCAACTGTTTCACATCTGGCGTCGAAGTAGGGTCGAGATCAGACAACTGTGGGTAAGAATTATCAAATTGCACCTCCACATCCAATTGCCTAGTTTTACACTGTAGACAGCGAAACTTAGGGCCCAGCGATAGTATTTCGAGTAGCAATTTGTTCAAATCCAAAGACGAATTGTGGACTTATCGTTCAGAATTAATTGGAAACTACGAGAAGGGCTTCGTTGTGTAATGCCTTCGCAAGATTAATTTCCAATTCGCCGAACAAACTGCGCGTGGTGACCTGTTCATTAAGTGCAATGTGGTCTTAATTATTGTGATCCGATTTCTACGTAGAATACTGCAATAGTACTTCAGGTATTCATAAATGTCCACGAAGTTATCAAGAAATCGAATAGTACAACGCGCCCCTGTGAATTGACTGACCTCATTAATCACGCATTTCCCGTTTACCCACCTAATGGTTCCCCCTGTAAATGTGATGTATTTAGCCTGATGACGAATCACTCATAACGAGCTTGTTCGTCGCACAGTATATCTCATGACTACACTGGGAAGTTTATTTTCAGCCAAATTATGTTACGTTTGTGTGGAACAGTGCTGTGGAGACGAATCGAACTCAAACAGGTGTTTAGTCCAAATGAGATTATTGTTAAACCTAGGAACAGAATGTCGGTACATTTACGTCACATATGACACAACCGGAACCGTAGAAGTTTGACAGGTTGGCTGATGCGGTTGCATACCTACCTATATACGTCGAACTACACTCACACGTATATTCGTACACGCTGTTGGAGACGACGGGAGTGAGATAGGAAGTCCTTGATGGGGGGGAGCGTTAGCAACCTAGTGGTGTGAAAATTGAGAACTACTTTATCCATGTGGAAAGCCCATCTAACGCCAGAAACTAATCGATTTTTCGAGAGTGGACATACATCGTCACTCTCAAAAGCAAGTGGAATAAGTGCAGCTTCTGTTTCGGCTAGAATGACTGATTGGCTGTTGACCTGTGGTTTACTGAATTGGCTTAAAAACCACCGTGAGTAACCGTTTACCTTTAATGTGTCTTCATGATGATGACATTCTTCATCGATTGCCTCAGCTGTGCAAACCAGGTCTATATGGTCTCATCGCATTCACAATGTTCGGCAGCAATACCATGAGTAGGACAAAGAGGTTAGCACAAGCAGAACTAAAAAGATTGTGACGCGCAGTGCTTTTGATTCATAATTTCCGTCTGACCCTTTAGAATTTGCTATTAGTTTGTCATCTACTGAACTTAGACTTCAGCAAAGAGCCTTTTCACTTGATCTCAACTACTCTATAAAACCGAGAAGGATTGACGCAGTTGCAGTCCAGGCACAATTTGAAACTTTCTTTGATCAATTCTCAGGTTTACAGTTTATTTCTTTAGAGACTAAGCAATGGTTGAAAACGAAGCTGGTATTAAGTCAGAGCTGGTTCGAATCCAGCCGAAGCCCTGACTTCTCACATTTGGGTCTCATTTAAAGAGCTACTCCAGTTTAAAAAAAAGGTGGTCTATTATCCGCTGAACACGTTCAACAGCTTACTGAATTAAATCAAACTTTGTACAGAAAACATCAGGTTTAATTTTGAAGGGTTTTCTTATAGACAAATAGACAGAATGTCTATGGGAGATCCGTTAGGCTCAACATTAGACGACATTTTCTTGGAACTTATAGAACAAGTCCCAGATTATATTGTCAAAGCCTTATTGTGCAAACGGCGTGTTGATGATGTTTTGATTTTCACAGATATTGATCATTTTGATCTGTTTTTCAACCTTCTCAACTCTATTCACCCCAATCTATCCTTGTCTCACGAAAGGGAAAAAAACGGTACTTTAACTTTTTTAGATGTACTTACTACTAGGCGTGAGGATTGGACATTACGCACACCATTACGCAAACCAACATGGGGAGGACAATATTTCCAATTCTGCAGCTTTGCCACGGTAGCGTACAAGAGGGGTTTGGTCAAAACACTATTTCATTGGGCCGGTCGTATTTGCACCACTGATAAGCTGTAGATGGAACAAGAAATGCTGCGAAAAACATTACTGGCAAATGTATATTCTGAAAAGTTCATAGACATTCACACCATGATGAACAAATGTAATGAACCAGTGCAAATAGCTCAAAAGGAAGAGATATTTCTATCTCTACAATTCAAATGGGATCATGTGGCAAACGACATCAAGCAGAAATTGAACTCTGCCCTATCCCGTACACATGCGGTTACCCAATCACGCTTGGTTCAAACCACCAAATGACCAATTCTACACAATCGCGCATGTAAAAGTCCACCAGTCAGCAGAAACCAAGGTTTGTTAAACGTTCCCACGACACCGTGTCAAATTTGACGCGTAACCAAGCAATATATACGTCAAGTGATGCAGTCTGAAACAATTACTTTCATGTATTCTTGGCCATCCTCTATCAGAACATCGCTGTAGTCGACAGCATTGACTTTTCTAGTTAGGCCATATGGTCTAAAAGCTGTGTATGTATCCTACATGCTCTATGGACAACATGTCGTGGACTACTTCTATCGCGTTCAATCATGAATCCTCGTTGGTGATCACATGCCAGTCATACATAACGTCCGTACATGGCACATCAGCACACCGCTCCTTGGTTGGGCTGTAAGCCACACGGTTTCCTACGCTGTCATAGTTTATATTGGAGCCGAATAAACTTCCCGCAAATGTACATACTTAGTAAACACTAGTAAAATCAAGAATCCGAGGTGCGAGTAGAGTCTGACAATATTTGAACTTGTGACAGATAGGAAATGTGTACAAAGAACCAAACTGTCCAGTCTGCTGACACATGATTCGGTAGTGGCGAACGTTCATTGACTGACAGTTTTCAAAAGACGAAAATCCCGCGTTCGAGACCCGTGTCTGCAAGATACGTGACAATGGCAGTATTGATGGACTTACTCTAACCATCCGCATACTGAGGAACGTTCATTAAGTCGTCTAGGTTAACAAACCGTAAACACAACCTACTCCTTTGTTTGTACCATCTCATTTGTGTCAGCTATCTAACCGTTGTCGTCACCGGGGCACCAGCATATTCGGAATTCCACTGTTAATTTGTGATGCAATTATAAGTCTACCTTCAAACCAATTAGTCATTCGAGCAGCTAATCCGTGATTAGTTGCTCGTTATTGCAGTGTTCTTCACAATGCCTTTTTACTTATTCGTAACTGGTTAAGCATGTTATACACAATGAAATTGTTCCAGTATAGAATAACTGCGCATAGGCTATCATCACATGGTTTATTTCCTGACCTGAAACTTTTCACTTTGTTTATTGCACTCAAACTTCACCTATATCTCTTCTGCAATCGACCGTGATAGCCTTAGGAAAAAAACAGCACAATATTGTATGAATCGATTTAGTCTACTAGGGCATTCTCTAATTCATGTACCAGTTCGGGACACTAATGGATAATTGACGTTCATTACATTAGCTAAGGTGTGAAATTTTTAACTCCGGGGATTTCTAATTATGCACTAACTGTGGATTTGTTTACTAGTAATCACTGATTGGTTACACAGAGACACCATATGATACTCATTGATCCACACAGCAATCATCCGGCTTGTGCTGTTACACTACGGGGAAAACCAACCACAATTTACAACGGCAGTCACACCACAACGCGAAAAATAGACAATGTAAGTAAGCCATTGAAATGTTCCAGGGTAACATTTAATGAGTAATCGAGAGACAGTTAATAAGCAAGTGTGATAATCGGTTAATCATGCTCAACTCTGAAGCCGAAGCTAGCTGCGGTGAACTTGTGAGCTGTATTAGCTGGTGTTCTAGCCTCCAAGTTTAGCAAACTAAGTATCGATCAAACAATTGAGTACAACCAGTTGTTACATGCAACTTTCATAATGAACAACACCAGATATTTACTGTCGTAGTTGAATACTGAAAATGAGAGGTCGATCGCACCTAGTCTTGCGAACGGCATGTACAGTTGCTTGAACTTTAAGTTTTGCAGTAGTGTTTCGTGCATACTCACACAGGTTGTACTGCCGGTTCCAACCTTATCTGGAAAAATCAGGTGCAGACTGCAAGCAGATAAAATGAGGCCATCTCTGTCACAATATAAGAAAACTTCAATTGAACGCGACTCACTTGATTGCAGCTTGCGCTTTCATACAGTGTTTCCGACCAAAAGCTCAGATTTTGCCTTTATTATAGCTCGCCAGCAGATCGTATGCCAAGATATCAACTCTTGTGCATATGCCTGGAAATTTAGTCCGGATAATTATTTCCTACTTCATACGATGTCAACAATGTAATGGTCAATAAAGTTGCCTCATGAGTCGGAGTCGATATACCCATTCAGAAGAGGGTGCGCACTATTGATAAACGTCAGTCGAATCGAAAATGTAATCTAGTACCCCGTTTACAAAAATGGTTTAAAAATCCATTATTGCGTGAAAACAGCAATCATGTGTGAGTATTGTTCAACTTTCATCAGGTAAAATCCCAGGTACTTATTAGTCATATTGTTTGTACTCAATAGTTTTGGTAGAGTGTTTGTCGCCCAGGCAGTGACAGTAAAGACGTACTTTCTTCAGTCACTTCATCGGTTTAGTGAGACGGACTGCCAACCTAACAATTCAAGATTATAACCACTGAAAGTTCATGCAGTTAGACAATAAGGTCGAGATTGACCAGACGTATCATATCAACCTCTTCCTAGACAGTACCTTTCGAGTTTCGCATGCTACTGAACTGACCAAAGAGTTGACTGTGCGTCTGTCGCGTCATCAATGGAATACTGATTCCAACGATAACCATAACTGCGTTTCTTAACTAAAAATATAAAACCTATCACCTAGCAACTATAAATTTTGGGTGACAAAATGGCGCGCGCAGCTTGAAATACTAGGCCTATTGTTAATCAAAACGAATGACACAAACAAGTGTAAAATCTGTCAAGAAGTAAAGATTCGTAAACAGCTACCACAGAACATCATTTTCCATCTGTGTTATAGGCTCTGACTCATTACGGTTCACCTACTGAGAGGACGACAAATATCAGAGTGTCGGTCACATTTATGTCTCTTTAATGTAATTTTTTCTGATCAGCACATTCACAAAACATTGTGTGTATTTCTGGCTTCTCACAAAGGGTCGATAGAAAACGTTATATATATATATATATATCGATATGCATCACACACATATGACTTATCCCATCTAACCTATTTCCTTCTTCAATTCGTCTATTTCAAATTAAATTGTGGACAGACACTGATATGTTACATGGTAATAATCGACTGATCTCCTCCCTGCGCCCATCCCCCTAAAAAAGACTATCTGGTGTAACCGTAAATTTCTTTGCAGTTGTTTAATTAGTGTTTGGTGTGTAAATTTCACAAAAATCTCAATTTCAATTCGTGAAGTACATGAGTATGACATACTCAATAGAACGTCCGTTTAATCCGGGCATAGTAACAACACGATATAGTATGGTAGTGTAGGATTACAGCCCCACAACTGTTTGCAAGTGGGTAAAAACTGACAAACAAGAGAGATAGTAAGCAGACCTTAGCCAAAAGAAACTGGATCGGTCCATACTAATCCCTTATAGAAGGGCTGTTTTGTTAACCTAGTGGGACTGGAGTGAGAGACTGTCCGTTTTGGAAAATGGGTGTCTATTCAGTGCCTACGCGGCAAAGATCCTACGGCCACAACCAGAAGTTAATTAATGCCAGTTAATCAAACGACATTCTTTTGCTTGAAAAATATGTTCTTTAAACAACCTGTTCTAACGTATATGACTTTAATAGCCAAACTGACCAAGCCGAGGACGTAGAGCACAAAGCAGACTAATCAAGCAGAACCTAACACTTTTACAGCCAACTGATACTCTAATAAAATCGTTGTTGTCATCTCACAAATGAAATAGCATGTTTTCCAGAAATATGGACTGTTGTGTGCCTCTTAGGTATTCGTCGCTTTAGTTAAATGTGTGGTCGTTCGGAAGCCGTCTAAAAGACTGAACTCAACACAAATGGCAAGGAGGATGTGTTAACGGGCTCCTTTTTCCTACAAAGAACTCTTTTCTCCGAAAGAAAACTATTTGACCCAACCTTAATGGACGGAAAGTTCCAGAACGGTATGAGGGTTATTTACACTATTTTTACCTAATAAAACTTTTATCCGTCACGCCAACTGGTTGCCCGGCAATCTTAATTGCGACTTTTGGTTATGGTCATTCAATCTTCTGATTCGAGAACATTTATAGACCATCATGACTCTACATATATATATCCCTGTATTTTTCCTCTTGTTCCTCACTTTTTTGTCTCTCGATTTGTCTTAGGAGCAACCAGCGTGGACAGTCGTGTTATTCTTGGAGACTGGGACTTCACTCTAGGATATATCAAGACACGAAATTCGATTTCTGTTAAACACTTCTATTCCATTGTCCATCTGGCCTATTTTTCCGAATTGCTACAGCAACAGTTGAGTTTCACTGTCATTTGAAATCATCAATAAGGCGCACCATTGTCACGGCCATGAGTTCAATTCACGTTACAAAGAATTCCATACTACTTATCAGTAAGGCAATGCTTGTTCATTACTTTGCTCTTTTCGTTACTACACTTAGTTGAACAAACTGTAAGTTTAGACCAGAACAGAGGAGATGTAGCAGGTCGTGTGTAACTGTGTGAAGCGACTATAAACATAATTTTTCTCTAGCAGTCGTGATTACAGAGCAAAGAAGAAAACCACGTTATACTCAAACTATACCTGTTAAATGAAACCGGTAAAATGCATGGAAATTTTGTAGAACCCTACGCTCCCCCCCCCTGGTTCTGTCTTCACCAATAAACGGTCGCAAGACTAAATATAAAACTAGTCTAGTAATGTTTGTTGCTGGGTTGCTATTTGGCAACAAAGGCTCACGTAGTTACAATTAACTTGGTTGCCTTGGTAGCTTGAAGCAGACAGTTGAATGCCTTTGTCTTATTTTGAGTAATCTCGTGTTTCTACATAACTTGGTCAATTACAGGAAATCAGCCGTTTATGTCCCAGAACAGGACCTAGCATAAGGTCTCGCTCTTTCGTTAAACAAATTTGGAAAGAAAACTCATGGAGAGGATCGAATTTCTGGATGGTAAATCTCATCCTATTATATACGTGTATTAAGGAGAGTTGTGCTGTTTCATAAAGCTTTCTAACGCTTTGTAACAATAAGTCCCTGATTCGTTACTTAATCTCCTCTTTCAAGGTAACCATCGTAATTGCAAATCGGCTTACCACAATTTGAATGGTTTCCAGAAATTAGTATTATTGTTAACTGCCGACTTTTTAGAAGAGCAAGAAAGCGTATTCAGAACCACTTTCTCAAAACACATCAGACTTCACTCAGGATACTGCAGTTTTTCACCTTGTTAAAATATCGTAACGACCAATTTTGGTCCGTTATTAGACTAACTTCAGTAATGTACGATTTATGGTAGTGCTAGTCAACTTTTGCATCGAACTCTAAATCTGTGTCACCATGTATCTTTAGGGATCGTGTGATGTGAACAAAAAACGAGAAATAATTTTCTCATTATTTTTAATGGATACGCTACAGGTAGTGTAATCTGAACGTAGTTCGCTCAATCAGTAAGGTGTTACGTTGTTGCTCCCATCTTCACACATCTTTGGATTTTGATCATCTCTTTTATAACTTATCTCAAATGTATATCATGAGGTGTCGATCCCATCTGGTTCATCAGGTCATATATTTCGACAGCAAGCCGGACTAGGTACTGAGTGGGAGTCACAGTTGGGTCCAAAATTATTCTCGAACAAGCACTTGAAAAAAGTGGAAATGAACCCGACGTATTTCACGATGACATACTCAGCTTCCAGGAGGCACAATTTCGGAGAGCAAAGCTTACAATTTATGATCATGCGCACGATTTTGAGCGATGCTATCAAATGTCTAATTATTAGCAAACGGCTCGGAAATGCTGTAACACCATGTTCTACAACGCACCTCTATGATGTAAGAGTCTCCAGTCTTCCGATTGTCAGGATTAAAGCAATACTGAAGTTGATGCTCAACATAGTCTACGCTGCCGCGCCGTCGCCATCCAGGTCAGCGCAAAAGCCCTCAAATTTTTTCGGAAGTCTGGCCAGAAGTTATAGAAGTAGACGAAGAAAGACTTATATAACTAGTACTGTCATTATTATTGTTAACAGTAATAACGGGGATAATATCACCACTGTGCTTTCCAATGAAAAAGTTTGACAACGGAACCAACGTATCAAGTGCCTTGGATGGTGCCATGACATGTTACCAAACACTTGGGTGACGAGATGAAGAAACAACAGAATAACAGTGATCGAGCGTGTTCAGTTAGCGTAAATTGCAGCTCCAAATTCAGGATGGGCAAAATAGGTGTAGGAATTCCGCTATGAAACTGACACATCAGACTCAACAACGAAATCCTTTCTCACAGAAATCATCAAAATAGTCACTATTGATGTGTAGCATTTCCTCCAAAACGACCATTTCCGTAGAGTGAATGTCAGATTCATCAAGAGTTTCTTAATGGGCCGGTGATAAACTATCGAAAACTCTTCACGCACTTAGTGGTAGGCCACAAAGCTTAACACCGTCTGCAAAAGCGATATTAATAACATGAGAAACAAACCGACTTATTGCATTATCAAAAAGAGTGGACTGATACTCCACTCGGACCGCTTTATTCACAAACGGCTAAGCACACAAGACAACGACAGTAGATTTACACTGGTTAAGAAGGCTGAATACAGTCTCATTGATCAGGTAGTCCATAGTAGCGAACTGTTAACTGACTCATCCATGAACACCGTCAGACGCCACAACGACTATTTCAGACTTTATTATTTCCATTCAAGTGTACCTTCATCTGCGAAATTCGTCGTGACAGTGAACCCGACTACTCTCGAACTACACAGACCAGCTGCTTCTCGTTGTTACAGTAGGTCTTTCTTAGGGATGTCACTAGTGCATCCCATTTCCGCTGCAGATATGTCGAATGACCTTAGCATGATCCCCTCATTACCGGTTAAGACGAAGTTCGTGAGGATTAAATAACTACAACAATCAGCTTTGTGGTAATCTCTCTAGTGCCATCGTCGATTGATTTCCGAGGCATTCAGCGGACGGGAACGATAAACCGACCAATGTTAGCTACAGATCGGTCAGCTAGGACAGAGGTCAGCAACCTGTAGCCGGCGTACGCAACATAAGATACTATATCCACCGGTATACTCTGGCTTTAAAAACGCAATTTTTGGGTCAGATTTAGCTTCAATGGTTTAGCTATCCACCATCTAACTTGATAATCATCCGTTGTAATGTCGAGACATGAATTGTCCCATTCAGTCGTATCATGACTCTTCTCCCGATGCAACAACCGCGTTCACACATGTACAAGCGGGCAGTAACTCATGATCTGAACATTCACGTACCCCAGATAGCTGATGGGAATGCCATCGTAAGACGGCACATGCACCGACCGGACCGACAACAGTTGACGTTAAAATGATCAACGTATCAGAGAATGTCCAACTGAAACGAGA
Source organism: Paragonimus heterotremus (assembly GCA_013368495.1). Classification (NCBI taxonomy): domain Eukaryota; kingdom Metazoa; phylum Platyhelminthes; class Trematoda; order Plagiorchiida; family Troglotrematidae; genus Paragonimus; species Paragonimus heterotremus. The sequence goes on along the minus strand of LUCH01000342.1, from coordinate 230,530 downwards.
TCAGAGGTCCGTGTGAATCGTACACCACTCTACAAAATGTCTTCTTTACTGTCTAACTGATACTAACCTAATACTTCACGCGAGAAACTGATATCGCAGTATTTATGTGTGGGCGCAACCTTTCTAAATAATGAAATGCATAAAGTTTGCGTTACGAACGCATTCGACGGAATGCCATTCAGGTAACGTTTTGCATTTGATCTCACCCAGGTTGTCATCTACTATTGAGGGACGTTGTTGTTTGCCCCTTAACAGAATGGGAATAGACTAGTAAAACAGTTTGTTGCAATAGCAACAACATTAGCAGGCATAGACCAGTCAATCCAATGTAAGGCAGTGCGCACTCTGCGAATAACAGACGTGTGTATGGTTCATTCGCAGGGTCGAGTAGATGGTCAATCGGATTAGTCGTCGATGGATCGATAGACACGCACACAGCGCGTGTGGAACAGCCGATGACGCATCACGCGGGCGTATTATTTCTACTTGCGTTAGTTGAGGCTATCCGGCATTTGCACACTCCACTGCATGATGCTGACGCTAGGGTCGGCGCACATGTAAATTGGCATGAATCGTTGGCTCAGCCATGGATACGCCCTGCGCTTCAAGGGGTTGAGATAACGGAGGCTCAGCGTTTCATGAACTGGATGCCTGCAAACGCACATGACTTAGCGTCCCACCATTCGCCTGTCTTCCATTCGAGCCTGTAAAATTTGTCCGTTAATAATTACGACACTAGCGCATTGACCTGTTTTCAGTGGATAGTGTTAGGGAATCCATTTTTTCGTTCAGAGTCACCTCCTTCAGCGAGAAAACAAATTTACCCAATCAGAATGAATGGAAATGTGCTGAACAGTCGAGAGGTAACCTTCGCTATTTTTCTACCTATTCGATCTTCATCCCGCCATGCTCATTGGTAGCTTAATGACTTTTATCATTTTTGGTAACTGTCCTTCGACCTTCTGATACGAGAATGTTCGTAGATCGCTATGCTCCATATAAACAACCTCTAATTTTCTCCTTTTTGGAGCCGAACAAACGTGCCCAATGAACCGGTCTTTGGGTTTTTCTTGGGAGCAATTAACGAGGACAGTTGCGTTATTCTCGGGAGCAAGATTTTCCGTTTTATTTATTATTAGGAGGGGAAACCGATTTCTATCAAGCCCATTGCTTTACCGTGGACGAACTAGCGTATTTTTTTCGAGGGTTTACAACATTTGATGACGGAAGAACTCACGATGTCATTAACGTTCGAGCAGATGCAAACCCTCCTTCAACAACAGCAGAAATATTTCGAGCAAGCACAGTTAAAACTGATTGAAACATTGACGCAGAAGCTGATTTTCCAGTAACGGACAGCGAGATCCAACGAATCCTTCAACCATCCCACAGAATCCCTAATCAACTCAACCAGTGAGTTTCATGCTGATCCTGTAATTGGTACCACATTCCAGTCTTGATTCAAAAAGCATGAGGATGTTTTCAATATGGAGCTGTCATAAGCTGACGATACTCGGAAAGCGAGGCTTCTGCTTTGTAAACTGGGTACCTCAGAATACGAACGGTAAATCACCTTTATTTTGTTGAAAAACCCTAGGGATTTCATCCTTGACGAAACCACCCAGACGCTGTCCCAAACTTTTGGCGACCAGTCATCCTTGTTTACCATACGCTACCAGTGCCTGAAGCTCGTGAAATTAGCAGAGGATGATTCGGTGACGTACGTTGGAGCAGTCGGTCGGGAGTGCGAACGGTTCAGGCTTCACACAATGATCGAAGATCAATTCAGATGTCGGGCTTACGCTTGTAGACTTCAGTCACCAAAAGAAGCACATATCAGAACACGGATTTTGGCGAAGATAGAACTATGTCTCGAAATCACCCTGCAAGATATCATTGCCGAATGCCAGCACCTGGTAACGTAAAGCATGACAGCGTTATGATCGAACAGAACAGCCAATCAGACGTCCACACAGTGCCTTAAAATGTCCTAGTCAAGGTTGCATCGAAGTTGGAACGCGACAACCGAAGGAAACCTCCCACACCGTGTTGACAGTGCGGTGGGTGGCATTATTTCCGATATTGTCCACTTAAACAGCATCGATGCACCCACTACTCCTGACGGGCCCGCAAAGAGGACCACTGTCGTTTTAAGAAGCGTCAGCACTTGCCAATCAGAACTCCCGCGAGCCACACAAGCCCCGCTTCTCAAGAGCGCAAGTAGTTCTCGCAGCAGAAAACAACGACCACTTGGCGCGCAAGAGGTAGTATCCATCCTCACCAACAGCATGTCGGTCAGACTGTAGTTCCATACAGCATCCGACATTACAGTAATCTCTGAGCGCACGTGATATCTGATTGGCGAACCTATAATACGCCCGACAACCCAGCTTGCTCAAAGCGCTACTGGTAATCGACTGCCCGTCATTGGTGAAGTCCACTGCACTACAGCCCTTACCAGATCACCAATCAGGGGTACCTGCTACGTGACCCGCAATCCTGGCATTGACCTACTTGGACTGGATTGGATCGACAAACAGCATCTATTTGACGGACCATTACTCCAAATCTATAACTGAACTCATGCTCAGCAGAAGCCCACGATGTCTTTAGGAGTCCACCTTCAACTCACAAACGCTCTTCAGCAAAGACACTCGGATGCGTTCAGAGAAGACCCTAGCTGTTGTACCAAACTGAAGGCAGTCTTATCTCTCTGTCTCTAAACGAAGCCAGTCTTTTAACCCAAGCGTCCATTAACCTGTTGCGCTGAAAACTGTCGAACAAGAACTGGAACGTCTGCAGAAAGCTGGAAGAAGTTGTACCAAACTCTTACTTGTTTGAGTGAACATGCCTTCCGATTTCGTGTCGATAAATGCAGCTTCGGAATGTCTAGCATCAAGTACTTTGGATTCATTGTGAATAAATTTGGTGGACGACCCGGCCCGGCCCGGTCAACGTAGAAGCCATTCAGAAGATGCCACCTCCAATGGACGTACAAACTCTACTGTCTGTTCTGGGCTGGTCAATCACTACGGTTTCTTCCTTCCGGAACCCCATCGAACCCGAACGCCACTGAACCGTTTGTCCATGAAGTATGTCAAGTGGGAGTGGTCAAGAGAATGTCATCATTCCTTCGATCGTGTTAAAATCATGCTGACTTCAGACCTCCTGCCTACGCACTACGATCCGACTTGTCGTGGCCCCGGATGCACCCAGCTGTGGAATAGGTGTTGTGATATCACATACGTTTCCGGGTGGAAAGAAAAAGGCAATCGCGCATGTACAAAGCTTGCATACATCCCACAAGCGAAGCCACAGTCAGATTGAGAAGGCCCTCGCAATAGTCTCCGCGGTGAGAAAGTTTCATAAAGTGTTTTACAGGAGACATTTTTCGTTGTTGATGGAACACAAACCGTTACTTGCAATGTTCGGCTCAAAGAAAGGAATCCCGGTTTACACGACCAATCGCTTGCAAAGCTAGGCAACAATGCTTCTTGCCTATGACTTTACGATACGGTACCGTTCCACAACCAGTTTCGATCAAAGTGACGCCTTATTTAGATTTATCGGATCACAGGCACCGAACGACGAGGACACAATAATCGCAATGGTCAACATTAAACCCGATGTAAACCTCATCTTCAGAGAGACTGTTCCAGCACTTCCCGTGACAGCAGAGATGATCAAGGAGGCAACCAAACTGGACCAATTTTGAGGCAAGTAATGACGTACATCCGCACAACTTGGCCCTACACAGACCTCAGGGACAACTTACGGGAATACTTCCACCGTCCAGTAATCCTTGCGATCGTGGACAGAGGCGTCATGTTTATCGACAGAGTAGCAGTCCTGGAAGCTCTCCAAGGACAGGTGCTCAAGCAATTTCACAGTGGGCACTCAGGTATCAACAGAATAAAGTCCCAGACGCGCAGTTTTGCCTACTGGCCACGAATAGACAAACCAATTAAGAAACACTGCCAAGAATGCACATTCTGTTGACTGACTGCAAAAAACCTTGTGAAGTGTGAATTGTACACTTGGCCAGCAGCTTAAAGACCCTGGCAAAGGCTCCACATGGATTTCGCCGGACCACTCAATGGACAAACGTATCTGATTATCGTCGACGCCTACTCCAGGTGGCCGGTAGTTTACAACCTACGACAGCCGAATACGGATAGCACGACACAGAAGCTATTGAAACTCTTCAGTCGTTTCGGACTGCCAGAGAGGCTGGTCACAGATAATGATTCTCAGTTCGTCTCTTCCATCTTTGTAAACTACTGTCAGCGGCTGGGCATCCAACACATTCAGTCTCCAGTTTACCATCTCAAGTCGAACAAACAAGCTGGAAGGTTTGTAGACATCTTGAAGCGAGCGTAGTTGAAGGCCAGAGGAGGAGGTCCCCCAAGTAATGTTTTACAGACCTTCTTGACTGACTACCGGACAATCCCAAATCCGAACGTCCCGGATGACGAGTCGCCGATTAAGAACTGCTTTTGATATCATGATTCCACATTCAAACAGAAGGGGACCACGCAATAAAGGAATGAAAAGACAGTACAATCAAAGACACGGAGCTCGTGCATGGTGCTTCATGAACAGGGAATCGGTCTTTGTGTGCATGTTTCATGGATCGCCTTTTGGTTCATCTTGGGAGCAATTAACGAGGACAGTGGCGTAATTCTTGGGGCCAAGATTTTCCGCGTTGGTTATTACGCGGTAGAGAATCCAATTTCTATCAAGCTCATTCTTATAACGTGGACGAACTAGCATATTTTTTCGAGTGTTTATAACAGGTAGATGAACAAGGACGGGATCAGACTCAAACACATGTCTTCCTTTAATCTGCGTGTCAAAACGGTCCTTTGATAGTTTCCAATTAGCAACCACCTTCGACTGAGTATCTTCGTGAAGTAAGTCCAGCTGTGTACGGAAATGACGACCAAAATGAGTCCGACGAGACCGTTACTGGTGGCTCCTTTGACAAGATACCGATAAACGTATAGGACACGATTCAGACGCATGCGAAAAAGGGCATTAGGTTGTCATTTCACCACACTCTGCGCGATATGCACAACACGCGTAACCAGGCCGTTCGAGGCGGGATTACAAAGTGCTGTCAGAACCTGTTTGATTCCACTGGAAGTAACGAAGTTAGTAAACTCAGCGTTGATGGTCAGAACCGTTGTCGCTCACAACAGTTTCCGACAAACCAAACCAGGGTTGTATGTAGTTTGATTATTGTACCAGTCGTTTTTGCTGTTAGAAGAATTTTAACACCAATCTAACTGGAATTGGCATACATGATCAGTAAAATAATTTGACCTCCAGACTGGCCAAAAATTTCCAAATGGCTTCGCTTGCATAGTGTTCCTAGTCATCTTCTAGGCACCATGGGGCTGCATTTTGATTCTCTTGACATGACTTAACCGCTGATGCAATGTCAATATCCAACGTGGGTCACTATGCGTCGGAACGGGATAACAATTTCACTTGTACTATACCTGGGTAAGCATTCTGGAATTCCTTAAAGATGGATGGTCGTAGTCTCTTCGGAATCACTACATGTGTTCCCCAAAGCAGATATCCAGTTTGAAAACTTAATTGGATCATTCTCGATCATAGAGGGGCAAGTTCATCAGATGTCCGTCCTGACAATCCAACCTGCACGTACCGTTTGACTAAGGTTAACAAGGTATCTTTATCCGATTCCAGTCGTACATGTGTTGGTGTAATAGGAGAATGGTTGACGATGTACAAGTTCTTCTGGAAGTAATACTGTTGACGGTGTATCTGATAATGGCAACCTACTCAGGGCATCAGCAGTACTACTGAATCGTCCTAGAGTGTATTGAATTCTATGGTTGTAAGCAAAACAAGATGAGACACCAACGAATTATCTGCTGGGATGCCATTTGCTTTATCGCTTTTTCTTCACCCAAAACAATATAAAGGGCTTGTGGTCTATAAAAATTGTGAATCGTCGTCCCAGAAAGTATTCGTGAAACCGTTTTACGTCAGGTATGATAGCCAAGGCTGCCCGAACAAGCTATGAGTAATTTCTTCCTACTGTGCTCATTAGATTCAGTGACAGCTGGGATGTTGTGATCCATTTATAAGCTTGTGTAATAGCACGACACTAAGACCATACGAAGAAACATTGTAAAAGAGTACGGTTAGTTTTTCTGATTCATGAGGTATTAGAACCAGTGGTGAAATAAGAGACCGTTTACATGTGTTGAAAACAGTTTCATCTGGATCCACAGGCAGGTTTCGCTCCTGTATAGAAGCTGAACAAAGGAGGTGAACGTGTTTCGCTACGGAAAATATGAGTCGGGAATACTGTTACCGCTCATAAAATTGACCGAAGCTTGCTCACGTTTTTAAGTGGTGTTGCAGTTAATGGATCCTGTATTTTCTGTTCCAGTATTTGTAGGCCTTCCTTTGACAGCTTAAATTCAAAGTGTTGCACACTGGGTACTAAGAAGTCACACATTCCTCTTTTCAGTACAAAACCCGCATTTGACAGTCACTTCAAGACGATGTACAAAGTCTGCAAGTGTTGTTCAGTATTGCGTTCGGTGATCAAAATTTCATTAAGATGTACACATGTATTAGACACATCCTCAACAAGACAGTCAATGATACGTTGAAAAATAACGGATGCAGATTTAACACCGAATGAGAGTCAGATGTAACGATACAAGCACACATGAATGCTAATTATAGCGCAAGGACGTGAATCTTCATTTAATTCAATCTGTTAGTATGCGTGACTCAGGTCCAATTATGTAAAACGTTCATCCCCAAGATAAATGTTTGTTTTCAACTTTTGGTAAGGGATGACTGTAACGCCCGATTCATATTTATTTTATGGTTTCCACAAATTTCAACCGTACCGTCAGGTTTTGATAAGATTACTATTGATGTTGCCCGATCTGGACACTGAACGGCTTCAATTGTATCTTTTCTTAGAGTCAAAGTAGTTCATTTTCGACTTTATTACGAAGAGCGTACGACAGGATCATGGCCTTTCAGAACTCTGGTTTTGCTTTCGGTAAGAGCGGCAAATGTTTGGCGTAAGTTCGCTACATCCCGAACTTCGTCTGGTCTAACAAGTTCGGGTGTGCATTCAAAATTGTAGACAGTCGTGACTAGGCCTCAGTTGTTTTAACACTTAACAGGATACCAGGGAGATGTTTTATCCGGTCTCGATCAAGTACATTTGGACCCAGTTCCTTAGTCACACGAATACGTAGGTAGATCACGCAATTGTTGTAGGACACGTGAGCAAGGAAGGTGTCGATAACACACACGATTTGGTCAGTATAAGATCGCAAACGAATTTTTGGAGGCTCCATCTCTGGAAAATGCAGCAAGGCTCCCGATCCTAGCAGTGTAACGGCCGATCCAGTATCGAGCTCGAATACAACTTGTTGCCGATTGAAATTCAGGGAAACACTAAACGGTGTGTCTGACACTGCTCCAAAGCAATGATTGAATTTCGTATTGTTAATCTATTGGATAGTCAAATTGTCATCGATTAGATTTGTTGACACGGAAGTAGACAACTTGCAATTATTACGTTTGGAAATACACACGATCTCAAAATGACCTTTCTTCTGACAGAATCGACAAATCGAATTTAAACGTGCACACTCAATCGCTTTTGAGTGATATTCACTAAGACGAAAGCAACAAAACGCTTGCAATGTTTGATGTTCGGCTAAGGTCAGTGTGTTATGTAGGTTCCACAGAAGACAATTTTGCAGGTGCTTTGATCAAATTAGCATGTTGGTGCACTATATCACAAGGTTTCTCCCTGGTTAAACTTTGTTCATTTTTAAGATAGCAGTCATTCACGAGTTCTTCGTCATAAATGCGAGTAATAAAATTTTACACACGCACCGTTTGCTCGATACGATACTGTAGGATCTGTCCGTAGGCAGAGACTGGAACCGCCGAGAGAAGACGTAAGATAAATTTGCTGACGGATTCATCAGAATATTGACGTATTTACTAAGTGTTGTACAAATATGTTGTCGTCCTCTACATGTCTATTTAGTGATTTCAATGCGGATGATAAATCCTGTTTGGTATACAATGATACTTCATCAGAGGGTCGTTGTCCTTCCTGACCTAGGTAAGTGACAGAGTAATTTGATTTCTAAAATGTCATCCACATTTTGGTTATTATCAGGTCCAGTAACCAGGTGAACATAATTTGTAAAAGCAGTTTTCCACTGCGAACATTGCTCGGCGGTAGGCTTTTCCGTAGGTAAGTTCCAAGATGGAAACAGGTGTTCCGAGAAAATTTGCCATCATCCAATTCCTGTATGCCCGTCGCCAAATTGTCATATTTACCGTTTAACAGAATGATAATAGACTAGTGTAACGGTTTGTTGCAACAACATTAGCAGGTTCAGACCAGTCAATCCAACGTAAGGCAGTGCGCACTGTGCGAACAACAGACGTATACGGTACATTCCCACGGTCGATAAGATGGCCAATGGGAATCGTGATTGACTGATCAATAGGCACACACACATTACGTACGGAACAGCCACTGACGTATTATGCGGGCGTATCAGACGTTCACGTAACAAACAGCACCCAGAGCCATATTAAGCTGCTTCCTCCATAACCTCACTGTCGGAAGAGTTATTTACGTAAGTTTATTTTGGTGAAACTATTTTGTTTATCATTGCCTGAGTATCCACTAGTGATATTTGACCGATTGTCAATGGAAAAGGTTAAGTCACTACTTTGGATCCTTGTCGTCGAGGGTTAATATACATGTCTAATTCAGTAGATTGCCTAGTGGAATAAGTAGTGGAATTGAAAAGACTTACATTACGGCACAACTGTGATTTGTGTTCAGACCTAACCTGGTAGTTTACGTACAACTCAAAGGTACGATGCCTAACTGTGCGACTACATTCGGCACTGAAGCACGTTACACTGATTGCACAACCATACACTTTTCTCAGAGGAAAGGTGAACACCATCCTACATAGCCGACTAAGGGTGAGATGAAGTTCCGTCCGAATGTAATTCTGATACACCTCGGTAAGCCAGGGCACTAATTTCCACCGGGTCTAGCTTTCCAACCCATTTACCGTCTGCCTAATCCTCAGCTCAAAACGGTCAGATTGTGTGTGCTGGTAACCACGGAAATGATCGAAATTCGGTTGTGCAATTTACAGTTGTGTGCTCAGAAAAAAAATTTTGGGCTCCACGGTTACTCTGCTCCCTCTACTGATTTGACATTTCCGGAGGTTCATATGCTTACCTAATTGGCCTCTGATCCAGAACCGTCTGACATAGCTATGTAACAAATTGCTCTTGATTTTACTCGCTTGACAACCATGTTATTCAATTGGCTTGATGACGAATAGCCGAAAACCTACCGCCTGTCAATTTCCCTTTCAGCTCCGTAGGGTTCATCGGGGCCGTGTCACATGGTCTCTCTTGTATTCGTATCCGTTCTGGTTTTGCAACCAAGGTGCACACGCACCAGCGCGTCTGTACTGTGGTCGCCTTCAGTCACACCTAGCTGAAGCATTCCAGTTGCTCGTCAGTGGGAATAACGACAAGGGAAAATACGTTTTCGATCATTCATTTCCAGAACCGTACAGTTATATAAAGAGGTGACAGAGTTAAATCAAAATATCGGTCGGATCCATCACAGAGAAACTAGTTTGCTGGTCAGTCAGTTGTTGGTAGTTTGATTGGTTCACTACGTCATATCCGTTTATTGGTTGGGTCGCACAAGTTGGCCACAATCTCAATCGATATGTAGCCAAGGTAGGAGGGATGCCTGAACAAACCGTTTTTAGTAACGTTCTTTTGAATTATGCAGCTTGAGTTCGATAGCCTCAACAATGCAGTGTTCTTATTCGGACGGTTTACGGTGGCTGAATGCACGGATGGTACCTGTGTGTGTGTGTGTTTGTTTAGATTCGGAATTGGGAAAGTCGTAGTTCTGGTGTCTATGTGCGCGCGCATATGAAGGTTGAGGCAACGCGCATCACACAGACCAAACTGTGGGAACTGCATGGCACATTATGCGACGAGTGAGGAGGTGATGTGACGGCTACAGTTTGACTGATATGTCCAGAAGATGTCGATCCAATCACTCGAATCGTTCTTGTATTTTGTGTTGGGTCAGAAGTAACCTTTCTGTAAACTGAAAAAAGGAGTTTCTTGAAATGTCAGTCCACAATTCTTGTTGAAACGTTCAGCTCTAACATCCATTTTAGCTTTCTGTCAGTTACTGACTGCAGGATTAGATGCATGTATCCCTTTGATGAAATTTTTAGTCTTCTCTGTTTACCTGTTCATATGGTGTCCATTGGGCATCACTGTTCTATGCCTAGTAGCATGACAATCAACCGTAGGTTCGTACTCATTCGTGTAAACGTGAGGACTTTTTCTACCTGTATCAAAGTAATGTCTCACATCTTCATAAGAAACATGAAACTATGTTCCATGTGTGAATCATCATGCGCTTTAGTTGTTGTTTTATACGTACATGGTAGGGAAACAGTCAAGTGAATTGCTTTGTAGATATGCCTTTGATTCTACTGGACGTGCTCATGATTTGCGGGAGCCACAAACGTGAAACGTGCGTAAGCTGTCCCCATAATTTTGTTGTGGCGATTGTTAACACGTTGATCACCAAAACGAATAATCCTGCCATGCCGGAACAACTTTAGATATTCTGGTCAATAATAATCTTATATGTTGGTATATGAAACTCACTGTCCACGACTACATATTAACGAAAACAACCTAAAGAATTGGCTACCCTTACAATTTCGTAGCGGGGTGTAAAATGTTGCTTCTTTCGCCATCACTCAGAACTTCTTGCTGGTGATACAATCATGGTCGTTCTAGGATGAATTTTCTTGTAATCCAGTGAAATAAAATCAGTTGGGCACCTAAACAGAATTAGAAATTTACACCATTGGATTCCGGCCAAAACTGTGTTCCATCACTTACACCATCATCGTCTTATGTAACAGGCTTAGGATTTGTGTAATAAAACCGTATGGCATAACTTATGTGAAGACGCGGAGGTTTTTGTTTACCCTTTTCTGCAGTTATGCGCCATCACATTGAGTGGATAGACAGCACGACAAAGCACGTGCGTCCAGTTAAGTGCGGAGATAAGTGCCTTTGAACTGGCGTACTTAGAAGTGTGAGTAAAGAACCAAGCATTTTTCTTGTCTTGCTACTTGTTCAAAAGAAAATCAAACCACTGGTTACTTAATGCAAGTTAAGCGACGAGATATCATTACGCAAGGATACTTTCTCCTAATTAACCCCATAGACTCATGTAATCCTCTGATGTATACTAGCTGACAAACCTCAGGGAAAATTATCTCCTATAACCGAGTCTTGATATGTCAACAAAGCTAACATACATAGTGCCCTAATCAACCAAATGATAGCAGGGTGTATCGATTAAAACAGAACGACTCACGGACAAGTCGAAGTCCGCTGAGTTGAATAGGTCACCACAAACAAAAGAAGAACAGTGCCAGAGGGTATGTTCGGACGACGTTGAAGAATGATTCCGCGCACGGCGTAAGATGGCAAAAATTTGAGCGTCACTAGGTCAGCAGATACGCGAACCTGAAAAAACTTCATCGTGTAATTACTTCACCAGCCAAAAATACACCCGAAAGTAGAAAACTGAGACGGTGCGCGGAAATTCCTGTTTATTTGTGTTGCCAGTTAAATTCAAACGATGATGATTATTTGAACAGAGAAGTCAGAAACAGTTTTTTGCACAATGTATCTCTCGAGCACATTTCGCTGCATCTCGTCAGGTACATACTGCAGTCTGTGGGTT
>LUCH01000342.1:171886-209601 GCA_013368495.1 Paragonimus heterotremus | reverse complement strand
TGTGACAGGCTAATCCGTCTCGGATGCCGCCAACCAGGTAAATGAGAGTGACTCGAGTGTATATCATCACTATGGGAGGAAAGTGAGATAAATCAGCACAGCTAAACATTCGTACATGTGGATAAACGCTAAATTCATTCCCTTCCGTGATCAATGAATCATTTACGATTTACTCTGCGATGCCTCTAAAATTGCAGACATTCTCAGACAGCCTGTAGGACATCTATAACTATACTGATTTCACTTAAATTGTTCACAATTCTTCCCCTTGGAAAGACTATTCTATAGCATCCTGTTTCTTTCTTGTTTGGCCTGATCACCCGGAGATAGTATGAACAACACTCGAACCCTTGTGACTGTAGTCAATGCTGCAACTGAGCATCTGACGTGAGCTACGCGTTGGCGCAAACCAACAACGTGGTAACAAGTCACATGACCGTTTCATTAACACAGTGTACATACAGCTCAGATGACCCATCTTCTAATCGCAGTAAACTACGGGCAGAAGGCAAACAGTCTAAATAATGAAGATGAACTTTGGTCAAAGTATAGTTTAGAGGTGGACATGTTAGCCTTATGTGACATATACCTAGTATTGTTTCCGTTCTTATTGCGACAGTAGGAGTAGCAAATTGTTGACAAGAAAGGGTGATGATGTTGTGAGCTAAGAACGCGAATCACGTAAGGACTGTTTACTCGGGAAATGAACATATGGGGTATGCGCTTCAACACGACAACAAACAAATTTATTCATTCGTACATAGTATTGATCCAAGGACATTACGATCGCAAAAGCTGTCAATGCCCAGTTCATCTACAGAGAAAAACACCTTTCTATGACAGATTGCACTCTAATGCTTCCCGTATTTCCCCCACGGAAACCACAACATCCAAATACATGCACATGCCTCGCTAATGAGTTGTAGTGTTAGTAGTATGGTGCGATCGTTCGTCCTTACTATACTAATGTTAACAATCGATTATTCGATTTTGTAGATGACAACCATTTTTATTACGCTGTCGGATCCGGTGAGTCAGGAAACGTTGTAGCACCACACGAACCAGGAGAACAACAAAGGAGAGACTAATGCTTGCTTTTTTTTGTTTGACCATTAAGCCAATGACAGTGTAATAAGCAACCGGTCAGCGGAATGGGCAAGAAAATGGAGCGATACAGAATGTTGGTTGCTTGCTTGTTAACAATTGCAAAATCAGGACATGAAGAAAACATGCTATTAATTCAAGTATATGTCGGAAAATTCCCATAATATCAAAAGTAACGATGTGACGAACAATTGTTTTCGATAATTCTTTCTCAAGTCAATACAATTACATAGGTTTCATCAAGACGTCATAAGACAAGGCGTATAAAACAAGAAATGACTGTTCACAAGTGACAATGAAGTCTAATATTAGACTACGCACACACTAATTAGTTAGGCTCAGGCCGGACGTTAACTGGATGTTACGTCACACGGTCAGGGTCGAATGCTTGTGTGTGGTTAGATTGGATGTGATTGATCTGTGGCCACGGAAGTTGCAAGGACTGAACAAACTTCTTTTGTGAGCACAGGTTAGGGTTACGTAATCTAATAGCGATCGATTCGGCGGTCGCCAGAATGCGCTGACGGACTGTTTTTGGTTGTGTTCGCAACTCTGTAGACAACCTGGAATGCTTTGCTGATGTCTATGCGATGGTTGGTGTCAGCTAGATGTGCAACAATGGCGCTGGTAATTGATTTACGATAACCGGTTCCGATCCAAGCTGGATGATGTTCCTTGATCCTTTTTGACAAGCGCCTAGTCGTACGACCAACATATTCTGCAGTACAACAGCAGCATGCAAATGAATACACGAGCACTGACTGATCGTGGACTGGTAGCTTGTCTTTCAGGCTCAATCTTAACATCGGCATTGTTGTGAACCAACTTCTTAAGGTTGCCGCTGGAAAGGTACGTCTAAGTGATCGGTACATGCATCGGTTGAACTGATCTGCTACAGTATCCCCTTTAAACGGGAGTTTTATAAACACGGCTTTCTTTTCAGCTGTGGGCATTACCTCATGCGAGATTTTGGCCTTCGTATTTGAAATGATGAATTGCTCCGGATAGCCGTTTTCCCTCAATAGGTTTTGAATTGTTTTCAGTTCCTGCTCTACTGCGTCATCCGAACAAATCTTTCTTGCTCTAGTTGCCAGGCATTGGACTAGATTTCGTTTCTGTTTAAGAGGCACAAAACTATTGAAATTAGTATATTGCCCTGTCCATGTAGGTTTTCTACGCCTTGTCTTATGACGTCTTGATGAAACCTATGTAATTGTATTGACTTGAGAAAGAATTATCGAAAACAATTGTTCGTCACATCGTTACTTTTAATTCAAGTATACTTAGGTCCAATCGTGCACACATAATTTCTGTACCATTTGTGAACAATCTGTGGTTTAGTTTATTGGAGACGTTTAGCTACTGAGACAGAAGATTTTTTTAGCCAAATGAACCAGTCACAAAGTTGGTAGTATTTAAGATAGGATAGTGAAAAGCGACTTTTGTGAAACTCAGACCAGTTAGCTAACTGGACCGAGCAATTACTGGTCCAGTTAAGCCGCCTCTACTGTACTGCAGACATCGTAGACGTACACCAACTTATCCAGACTATCGTGTTTAACACAATTTTCTCCCTTCTCATTTTGAGAAGTTGAAAAATGTTTCATATTTGATGCAGCTGCTACTTTTCACGCGAAAAGATATCAAGCCAATGTCTTGGTTCAAGAGTGTTCCTCTTACGCATTGTAGCGAGATTTTCAGGTTAACCATGCACCCATGGGGATAGGTGTTATGCGCATATTTGAACGTGCATGCCTGTACCACCAAGATTTCTGGAAGATACTGGGGGTTGCCAACGTTCTAACTAAAACTTGGGTGCAGATGGAAGCGAATCCGTTGGGGGAAAACATGACCTGAACGTATGGCACAGAAGCCTTCATCCGACCTTAGGTATTAAGAAAGGTTCAAATGTGCACCTTCCTTCTCCCTGAAATGCCTATGTTTTATAAAATTCAGAAGAATATTCCTTTGTGGGCAGCTGCCTACGTGAAACCTGACTCTTTAGAATTGACTCCCATCCAGCGTACTATAACGTTCACTGTTGTAAAGATGTGCAGAAGTTTCAACATTTCCAAGAACCTGATTGTTTTACAATAGTTCGAGAGTACGTTGCGTTTGGTCTCTACTTACAATACGGCACATACTTTTGAGCAAGAGTAACTAGTGATTTGCTGCCCTCAACGTGCTCGAATCAGACATGTACGTTGTGTTAAGTGTACCTCAAACCCAGACTAGGCTACATTTGTTAGCAAACCATGGACAGTGTAGTAGAATACCATTTACTTAGTGAGATGATGGTGTATATGAAAGAAGTTCTCGTGCTTGTCACCGGGCGCGCTGAATGTGGATAAATGCATTACTACTACATAGCATATCGAGGAAAGAAGTTTGAAACACTTGGTTCCCTTTAACCACTTCATCAGAGTAGGAAGAAGACATATTCCGATATGTTAACATTTCGTTTGTTAAACTGTTCTGTCTCCCCTTCCTGTATATTCCGTATTGAACTGAGCCATCAGAGCGGCGACGCAAACGTACACCCAAAAAGCCCAGTTGATCATTCGTTTCGGTATCCAACGAGAATTGCAAATTTTGGTATGTGGCGTTGAATCTAGCCGATATGTCAATCGGGTTTATGTTGTTATCGAGTACGCAGAGGATGTCGTCAACGTACCTCTTATAAAATTCACATTGACCTACCGTCGAACTCAGTTGTTAGTTTTCTAAATGGTTACTAGATCCTGTCAGGCGGGGACTCTCGGCCGACAGCTCACGTGACTCATTTAATCTGGTGAATACAATCAAAGGTATCAACTTGAGTGGACAATCGGTGTTTTCGCGTGACATCCCATCCTTATTCACCAACGTCCTGATAAAAGAGACTATAAATTATCTATGTGACTGTACCGAGGATAGTCACCTGGATATTCGGATACCATCGACCGAACTCGAATAATTACTTCATCTATGCACCTACAACGCACAGTTTAAGTTCAATGAAGGAATTTATGGACAGAAGGACAGTGTCGCTATGAGATCGCCGTTGGGATTACTGTTTACACATGCGTTCATGGCGAAATTAGGAAACGAACAACTGAGTTCAACGGCAAGTCAACGTAATTTTTATAAGTGGTACGTTGACGACATCCTTTGCGTACTCGATAATAACGTAAATCTGACTGACATATCGACTAGATTCAACGCCTCACACCAAAATTTGCAATTCTCGTTAGAGACCGAAACGAATGATCAATTAGGCTTTTTAGGTGTACGTTTGCGTCGCCCTGCTAATGGCTCAGTTCAACGCGCGATATACAGAAAGGGTACGTAGAATGGTCGGTGCATTCATTTCAATAGTTTTGTGTCACTCACCCAGAAAAGAAATCTAATTAACTGTTTGGCGAAGAGGGCCGTAAGAATTTGCACGGATGATACTATCGCTGAGGACCTGACTTTCATATGTACAATATTCATACAAAATGGTTACCCGGAAAGGTTCATAGACAGAGCTATGCAACAACAAAGTTAAAAGGACCAGCTGCATCAAGCGGAAACGAAAAGTGTACATATCGGACTACCCTCAGGAGCGACACGTAAACTCACAAGGGCAGTTAATATATTTTACGCTGGTAAATCACCTGTCCACTTCACGTCCAATCCGGTTTTATGTCCACGTCTAAAAGACCAACTGCCTGTTTCTGCTGCCTCGTTTTGTGTATACTCATTCACTTGTTACTATGGGACCAGTTATGCTGGTCGCACGACCAAATGGTTACGTAAACAGATCCGTGAATACCACCCAGCTTGGCTCAACAGTGGAATAACGAATTCTGTCATCAGTGTCATACTATTGCACCTAGTGCATTCGAATCATTCTGTCAATGTGACGGACCCATTTCGGCCAATCTACCGAGTTAAAGCCGCCCAATCGAGGGCAGTGAGGCGTCGGATTTTGTCCACAGCTGAAGATTTTTGAATTCTCCCATACAACCTATCCCTGTGCGCTCAGAAATGTTTTGTTGAGGCTTTGGATCTGCCATGGCCAACCCCACACTCCACTAACCTGTCAAGACCCACGGTTCAAGTGGGTACTTGATTGGAGCGTGACATTGAACTGACTCACCTCATTAACACCCCGTTCCCCTTTTCCCTGTAAAATTTGTGATATAAATGTGATGTATTTAGCCTGATGATGAATCACTGAAAACGGGCTTGTTCGCTACATAGTATTCTTCTGTTTCCCATTATATGTACCAGTTTGTCTGGAAGTACAGTGTTGTTTATATAGTCAAAACAGACCAACAACTATCGAGTCGCCAAACACATTCGAAAATGGTTGAAGCTGCAGATGACGCACCAGCCCCAAAATGATGAACTGACTCCCCGAAATCAAACGTCATCGATTGCTAAACACATCATGACAACGGGTCACCAAGTTGGCCTAACAAACTCATTCAAGATACTGTTGCGTAATCGAAACCCAGAATTACTGGTTTTCTGCGAAGCGATTTTTATCCGTACCCATCAGCCGACGTTAGGTGCACAAAAGTGGTTGGGCAACTTATTGGGTTGTTATAGTCTTGATTACGTAATACTTGGTTTGTTTGTAGGCGTGTCCAGTCTCTGTTTGTCCTTATCTGTAAGATGCGTACAACCGAGTTTTTTACGTTTGCGACTGATAAAAGAATTATTAACAAGAATTATTAACAAGAATTATTAACACATCACAGTATGTCTTCCTTTTGTTTTGATGGAGGAGTGAACTGTCTGTGTCAGCAACCTTTGTAAACACAGACATGGACTGTTGAGGCCGAACAGAGCTGACCCTTCAGGTGACAAAAATCCAGTTCCAGTAAATCGGAATTGAGACCTTGATACATTATTCAGAAAATACTTGATTTAAAGAGTGATCGGTGTCCATCAGTTGGAATTAAAATGTACTCAAACTGGTCATTTCCGTAAATATCACGAAACCGTTTCTGGAGGTGTTCACGAATACCTGTCGACAGCGTCGTCCGGTTCTCCAAATACAACCAACCTGACAACAACAACCGAGACAGAAGTCAAAGGAAGAAAGCAAAAATTCAGACAAATTATTTGCTCAAAGTTTATAAAGTTTACTGAAACGACCTGCTTGATCGATAGGCATGAGCGGTAACAGATCACCAACCAAAAACGTTTCGTTCAGTTCACTGCTCTCACCCCATCCAACACTCACACACACTAATGAACACACAACCACAGGCACAAGTAGACCTGCTTATTAAAATGATTGGTTAGGAAGCATGGCAAAACAAATACCGTACAAGTCTACAGCGGGGTCAACTGCATACCGAAGTATACGCGCATTGTACACACAAGGAGCGATTGAATTCTTTGTTGCACATTTGTCATACCAGTGTCATTAAAGAAATTGAACCAGGGTCTTCGTTGGTACACACGATAACGGTAGCATGATTATTTAATCACGTTAGACCTCGACTAGCCATGTTTCGGTATGTTCGCCCTAGTAAATCTGCGTAACCCACGGTGATCACATAGTTGAATTATTGTTTTCGAGCCTAGGGTGGTTTTTAGTAAGGGAACAAGTAAACAGAAATGCAAAAACTTTTCAGAGCTCACTGTCAAGCCAGCCGGTTTCGTTCCCGGATAAAAATGTTTTCCGAATGAACTGCGATCCAGATATATGCATGCTACGAAGCATACCCTCATCCGCTAAACAACCGGTCTACTGAAGACAATTTGTAATGGGGTAACTTAGACCTTCAACGTGTTATATCGCATGCCAGGAAATCGATCACAAACTGTCCGAATTAAAACACTTTGTACTGCCGAGGCTATTGAAATCAGGCTGGTTGACCTGGTGTTATGTCATCAAAAACGGTTTGTTTGGACGCTGCACCCACCATAGCCACAAATCCATTGGATCGATGGCCAACGTGCGCGGTAAAACCAATGGACAAGCGTGACGTCACCGATCAATCAAGCCATCGCCAACTGACTGACCAATGACCTAGTTTCTCTATGATAAATCTGGTCGGTATCTCGATCTAACTTCATTAACCCCTTGTATAATTGTACCGGCCTGAAGTATCGAAAACGTATGTTCGCCTACATGTCTTTAATCTCATTAACTTAGACTAACTTGCTTAACAAGTGGTCACCGTATTGACCGTATAGACCGAGTCCATGTGACCGAATAGTTATACGCGATGTTCCAGTCATATTCATTGTGAGATTAATGGGGCAGCGGTCAGCACACACACGTAGTAGAGGGCTGGACTCTTTGTCAAAGCACAGATGCGTACTACTAATTAATTCTCACAATAACGAAACTCGAGTCCAGCATTTTGTTTTCCAAATAAGATAGTGGAAATGTCCATCTGTATGAGAAAGCTGTGGTCAAAATTGAGTGGTGTTCAAATTATAACACCAGACTTCTATCCCCTCGTAAATGACTCAATCGCGAAAAGTCTGTGCTTCGGCTGGATTCGAACCGGTGACAGAAGCATCACACCGGAACGCTGTCAGCGGTATACCAGCCCAGACACATCTGTGTCGTCTGGAATCCACTAAGCGCTCCAGGATGTTGACTACCCAGGCAGTCAGTTCTTGACATTTATGCCACGTTTAAAACTTAAGCACAGATTCATCAGTTCGGAGGCTAGTTGTGTAAGCTAGGAGCTGCTCACTTGTCGAAAACAGAAACAACTGAATGTTTCCGTGACTAACCGGTGTCTCGGCATGGTAGATCTAAATAAATGCTTAACATCAGACTTTCAATTAACCACTTAGTGTGAGATCCGACGTACACCTGTGGTTCGTGAAGGACCCACTACTTAAGCAATCCCTTGTCTCATCTGGCTCTTCGTAATTCGGGCAACACCCGATAGAATACTGTGGGTTGATAAATGTGTCATTAGGGACAACGCATTTTAGTTGAAGTAGCTACCTGTACAGAGGAGGATATGCTTTGTTATTACCGGTTGCAAGCCATGTTTTAGATGACAGTGGTGTGTTCTCTTGGGTTCGTGAACATCTAGCCTAGAGTTTCCTACTTGTTTTTAATCTTTCTGGCTGGTTTATTTTAAAGCCTCTTCTGGTTGTCACAGGATGTAAACAATGATGACTACTTGTCAGTACTACGATTTCAAAGGTCATCGGTGACGTTAATGGATTCCAGCGTGATCTGTTTGAAAAGCCATGTTAGGGCAGTCAATTAGCAGGATCATTTGGTGGAATCCAAATTATATAGAAGTTTGAATAAGTAACTAAATCAAAATGTGAAATTTCTGTACATCAGGCCTGCCTTTCTGTCCCGGGTGGTATACTGCTGGCAGCGTTCCAACGTGCTGTTTCTGCCGTTGGTTCGAATCCAGTCGAAGCCACAACTTTTCTCAACTGGTTCTCTTCTGTTTCAATGAAAGTTAGAACTGAGTACCAATTTCGACTATAAGGAATAACCGAGAATGACTGAGAACTCTGGCTAGCCAATCAACAGGTTTTCTGATGATACTTATCTTTTTAGATGAAACCCACTTGTGAAAAATCAAGGCTTCTACTAGATTCGAACCAGCGACAGAAACACCATGCCCAAACACGGCAAGCGCTCTACCGGCTGACTTACGAAGCCACGCAAGAGACCTGTGAGTAACTGAGTTCAAGTTTGAGATTTTCAAGCTCCTGGCGTGGCGCTTGCCGCATTTGGGCATGGTGTTTCTGTCGCTGGTTCGAATCCAGCCGAAGCCTTGTCTTTTCACAGTTGGGTCTCATCTAAGGTTATAACTGTTTCAAACCACTTACTAGTGATACTTATCTTGATTAACTTTTATTGGATTGTGTTTTTTTTACATGAGAAGACAAAAGCCGATGTCTTGGGCGGAAAAATCATCTGTTGCTACTTTAATGTAGGTGATTGGCCCAAATGCCAAACGTCCTAGAAAATGGTTCCAAAACTTTGACGTGATCAGTGGGTTAGGCAGATGTGAGAGGTACCATGGACATCTTCGACAAGTACACGTCACCAGGAGGACAGCATGCCACTTGCTGGTTTCTGGATGCTGGCAACAAGATAAACGTGGAGAATCAACCCTGAGTGTTATGCGTTCCATTGGCCCGGTGCATTTATTTGTATTCTGCTCAACTTCAAACAGGTTGGATGAACTCTCTGGAGGGCTGGAAAAATAAGTTAGTTGCTTATTCTCAAACAGCCTCAAAATTCGTCTATCAACCCCCTACCTTGAACGTCACATTCAGGTAACGTGAGGTTTATCACGTTGGTTCTCCTCCCCGATCTGGGTGTTCATACCAGCATATCGTATTGATTGCACTTCGGTGTGATGACAAATTTAGTTAGCCTCCTCCTCTACTTTGTCCTCAGGATGTTGATGCCTGGATTCAATCTAAGCGAAGCATACAGCTGTCTTAGTTCATCCGTATTCTTCTAGTCTTACTTTCTTGACGGTCTCGTTACCCTGAAATGTAAAGTCGCAAAACTGTTCGAACGTTCAGAATTCTTCTGTTCCTGTCTTGAACTAAACAATTTTGCTGTTCATTATCTGCAAACAGTTACGGACCGACAACATTCGTCCATCTAGATGCAACCTTCGGCGGATTACAAAGTGTCACTTCGAGAAGGACATATTGAAGCTCACAAACTATCGAAGCATGTTCAACCTGAAGTGTTCAGTGTTGGACAAACTTAATTTAGTGTGTCGAATAGAGTTTTAACATTTTGACGCCAAGACTATTAAGAAAACTAAGATTTCTATGAGCGATTGTTTAGAGAAGTCACTTAAGCACAGTATGATTTAGGAGAAATTCTCTAAGTACCTACCTAAACACGTGATGAATTTGCCGTCCTGTTAGCTAACTGCCATCCAGCTAGAAGCCTTACCTTGCAGTTTAAAATTTCGCATTCCACCTGGAAAGATCAACTCAGTTGAGACCCAGTCTCATCTTGA
Organism: Paragonimus heterotremus; assembly: GCA_013368495.1. Classification (NCBI taxonomy): domain Eukaryota; kingdom Metazoa; phylum Platyhelminthes; class Trematoda; order Plagiorchiida; family Troglotrematidae; genus Paragonimus; species Paragonimus heterotremus. Next base: position 199,534 of record LUCH01000342.1, on the reverse strand, counting down.
ACAGTTCTACAAACAATTCTTCAACCTTCAGCCCACATCAGACGAGAATAAGAGTTGGCAAAAAGCGAAGCCTATTGATTTGGAACATCAATTTCGCATTTCGTTTAGTCGGAAAAGTGTCTTCTCACAATTCAATACATTATCGCCCTCAGATCGCTTAGATGTAACCAGGAATTAATCATGCTGCAACCAGATAAAGGATCTGGAACAGTTTTGATGGACAGAGTTGTCTATGTCAATAAGATGCAACCTACTGTGAATGATTCCCCTTTGACGGTGTCAATGATGATGGTGATGATGATTACGATACAGACTTCACGGAAACGGACTGAAGAAATCATGAACTTTTCCTCATCGTTTTCCACTTTGCAATCATAAACATCCAATGAAAGTGGCGGAAGTCCGTCAACAGCCTGGGTTTCCCAGATTGGATGGATTTAAACGTAAAACTATTAACCATACCGACGAGTGTGCCGACGATTTATTCTCATCGACTTGAGTCCGTTCGTTCTTGAGTTCATTTACGTTGTTTGTATCGTGACCTGCTCAAAGCATGAACATACGTCCGGATTAGAAAAACGCCAGTTTGCACAGACTAAACGCACACAAGGGCTTTCTTTTCACCAATCGAGTATGTTAGTTGTGTTGTCGAAAGCTTCTGGAAATTATGATCAGTTTCCTCCTTTGACCATTCTGTATCAGAGATAGACTAGTTCCTAAGACAGGGGTTGAAGTGTCCGTAAGAACAAACGTAGGACATTTCTTGTCTAAACTAGCCATAACAAGAATAGACGTGAGCCTTTTCATTTCCTCGAAAACAGAATTTCCTCCTGTTTCCCATTTGTAACGACCACCTCCAATGGCTTAGTTTTTGTACATTTTGTTGCTCCATTGCGAGGTGTTTAGCATAAGTGCGTAAGTTATTTTCTTGAGGATGAAAATTCTACTGCTTCCTCCTCCAAACTCTACATACCGAACGCCGACTGATTGCACATTTCTGTTTCTTTAACCATAGTAGTATGTGGGCAGCTGCGCTGTTTGGCGATTTCTACATTATTGCTACTGGAGAACTCCACCAAGCATGGAATGGAACGTTCCAGGAGGGTTCCTGTTAAAAGAACACACCCCTTTCCGAAACGAAATCAAGAGCATAATCTGTGACACAACGCAGATCTGAATTTTGTTGAGTTTCTACTGGTTATTTTATAGACAAGATGCACCAGCAAAATTCAGAATTACGGTTGGTGCCGAAGTCTCGACTTTCTCACTGGTCGTCTCCACTTCACCTGCAGCTAGTTTGTTTTAACGCGTGACGCACTTAAGCAACCTGTTTTAGTCCGGTGCTCGTTATGACAAAATCTAATGGTACTGCAGCCTGCCATCCGGATTGGTCACCACGCTGACATGCCATTTTGTTTGCGTTGTCGACACTGACTGGCCGTAACCTTCTCTGAATCACTGGTTGACTTGTCGATGTGTTCGTCCAATCCAATCCCTTTATAGTTCCCATGTCTTCAAAAAGGATTTTCCCCATCATCACTACACATAGTATTCCATCTAAGATGTTGAGTCCGGTAGATATCAGAGATTATACGGACACATCTGATGTGTCTAGTTTTCAATGCATTCTTCAGAACAGAGGCGTCTGTGATGACGCGAGCGTTTATAATGTTTGGCCAGATCCCCTCACTAGACGTGATGTGTCCCAAAAATTCCGTTTCAGGAGCATCAGATATGCACCTCAAATGGTTTCGTCAACAATCAAGTTTCTCCAGCCGTCAGAACACTTCACGTAAGCAGGTGCGTTCTTTAGTCGTGGATCCGAATACGCTGGTATCGTTCATATAGGCCACTTATCCGGGATGACCGGTCCAGGATTGGTTCACTAAATCTGCCGAGCAAGAGGTGCCATATTTGGTCCCGTCGATAAAACTTTGCGACGACGATGCCCATCGGCTGTTTGGAATACTGTAAGGGGCCTGGATTCTAACGTTAGCCGTACGTGTAAGACTGCGGTGATTGCTGTGAATAAATGAGCGTCAACAAACTTAACTTAGTTTAGTGATCAGCACACCGGCTTACCCATTCATGTTAGTTCTTGAATGCTAAGTTACTATAACCCACTAAGTTAACAGTTAGTGAGCTGGCGTAGATACAGCAGTCTAGCACTTTGTTGTGTGATAAGTTTACTCCGTCTTAAGTGTCGTAAACTACATTCTTCAAGAAAACGGTGTTTTGGTCGAGAATGGCACCGGACCATTCTAATGTTCTTTTAAGTTCTCAATGTTGACGAGACGAGTTTCCTTGGAAATTCGTTTTTTTGACGATTAAATTGTGATTCAATTGGGGGTTCTCCTGTGTTCGCTCAACCGCGATCTTGTGTATATAGTGTTCAACTTGGTCGATCTTCCCTAGGATGTGCATCACTGATGAGCTCTAGCAGGAGCGAAATTCTAATCTAGTTCTTCGTTTCAGAATGTGCTAGCCGAATGACGATCAAGTGCGGTTGGTGTTCAATTTAAACTAATTTAAATTCTCAAACATTTCTTGATGGTTTAAACCATGATCCGGCGAATCAATGAAGATTGTAGCTTCAACCTAGCTACGGAGTTCTGATCACGGGGTTGTCGATTGAAGGGAACAGGGCGATTCTCTATATTCTCCTCTGGAAATGAACAAAGCGGGACAACCATTGCTGGGGAAGCTACTTAGCTGGGAATGACCGTTATCCACTCACTAAGCCTCTGTGATACGGTGTACTATCTCGATATCCCGTTCACCTTGAAGGCTGTGGCATTCACCAGTCACTGACTGCAGGTTCGCACGATACTGGATGCAACAACCGAAGTGCCCCTGAAGCCACATCAACGCCTCTACCTCATAAGACAGCATCTAATCCCGAGGATTAATCATTCATTGGTGTTGAGCCGAGTCCACCGAATCAAGCTCAAAGCCATGGACTATACAATCCACCAGTTTGTTTGGCAAAGGCTCCAACTTCCCAAAGATGTGCCAACCAGCTACATCCACACCCGAATTCGGTTGGACGGTTTTGGTATTCCGAGTTTGTCCATCACCGTTCCCATCTCGCACAAATCACGAGTGCAGTGACTGCTCTCCGGTCAATGTCCAGTCCTTAGGAATATGGTGAAAGACGACGTGTTTGGCCTTATTGTGAGTAAAGTGAACATCCAGGAACACGTGAATGAGTTAGCTCTGTCATACGTTGACGGTCGGGTTCTTCAGACAAGGTCCCGGTCTCCAATATCCAATCGTTGGCTGTTGGGCCCAGACAGCATTTTTCTCCAGGATCTTTGTTCGTGTCATTCAGTGCCGACGCGGTTTTCTGCGGACTATGGTCCGGAATGTTCAAGCTGGCCGAAGTGACCACTCAGTTCTTTGTCGTGATAACTGCGATCAGGCAGAAAGCCTCGCTCACATTCTCCCATTGTGGTGGATCACCCACGATATGCGTTGTGCTCAACGCAACTGTGTGACCAAAGATCTGGCGGAAGACTGTGCAATTTGAATTATATAGTTTTCGAGCACCTACGACTACCAACGGCGATTTCGTTCATCAAACCCGACGGTATCGCGGTTTGTGTCGACCAAACAGTGGTACTTGTCATCAGCATGGTGAATGACTACCGAGGCCATGCTGATGAAACAGACAAGACTGAGAAGTGTGGAATTAACTCACAACTTTTTCAAAACCTGTGACTCATTAACACCAGGAATTTGGCGTTGCTAGGTCACTTTTCTGAATGTTGTCTCACTAAGAAACATTTTCCTTTCACGATGGGTAAACTTTGATTGTGTTGGCATCTCGATGCCCTGAGGAGCCTTTGATTTTAAAAGATCATTTCATTTACTCTTAACATATCGCACAAAAACATTTTAATTTGATAATTATAGATTTATTTATATTTGTCACTCGTATAAAAGGAATTGTCAGTTGCCTGTGTTGTTACATATGCAACCAGCTAGCTTGCACATTCTCTTTTTCCACATTTTTGTTGTTTACTCTTGGTGTTATTGCCTGTTTTCTCTCAACAAGGCTTTATACATTGCTTTTCAAAATAGACGATAGTCGTGTACTGTTCTTTCCAACATACTGTCATTTTGCAGCATTGTACTCTTAACATCTGTTCTCAAAATATTAGTGTTTTTCTTAAAGCGAAATATTCGAATCATTGATTTTTTTTAAAATATCAGCGAGGAAACAGGGAGAGAGAGCTTTTTACGTTCTTGCTAATGAGAAATTATGTATTTTCGAGAAGAGTTCCGGTTTAGAAATTCGATAATACATTTTTGCTTGTGGCACTTCCGTAAGCCTGGTATAGCTTAGAAGATTGACACTTGTGGCTCTTAAATGATTGTATGGGATGAAAATAATTTGTTTTGAGGGTGACCTACCTTGAGAAAATTGACTGCTATAAATGTGTCACACGAAACCGTACTTTATACACTCAGGATTTTTCTCCCTGAATGCGAATAACCACAGTTAGCACTGCTAATCCACAGTCGCTTTAAAGACCAGTCGTTACAGTCGCATAGAAAGTACAACATTACTAACATTACTTCACAACAAATAATATTCCTTAAAACACTGAGTACCCTTGATCCAGTTCACCAGTAACGATAGAACACATACGTCACGAGATGCCCTGAGACTGATAACAGTCCTTGCTTCGTGTAAATCCAATCGTTGATTGTTTCCAGTGTTGTTGCCACCCGCATGTCCTATATATTCCAATGTTTTACGTTCTTGACTAAACAGAGTAAACGAAGTGTTAACGTCTCGCAAAATATGTCTTCTATCGTTACTGGTGAATCATTCCTTAAGGCGAAATCAATCATACTGAGGGTGTGTAAACCAGCTGTTTGGCTTACAACTTATGTTCAGCATAATCCCTCCTCTCAGACGTGACATTTTTGACAATGTTTAACAAGAAGATGTAATTGAGCAGAACACTGAGTTTGCTAGAGAATCCATTTTTCCCGTCCACAACCTCCATCGTCCTCGAGAAAACCATTTTATCCAATCAGAGTGAGCGGAACTGTCCAGAATGGTCGAGAGGTGACCTTCGCTATTTTTCTGCCTGCTCGATTTTCATCCCGCTGTGTTCATTGGTGGATTAGTGCCCTCAACTGTTATTTTCGGTAACTGTCCTTTGGTCTCCTGATTCGGGAACGGTTGCAGGTCGCTATGTACCCCATAAATACCTTGTAATTTTTTCCTTGTCGCACACCTCTTTGGAGCGAGACAAAACTTCTTTTTGCTTCCGTCTTTTGCTTTGTCTCGGGAGCAATTAAAGAGGATGGTCGCGTTATTTTGGGGACCGAAATTTCCCATGGTAATTATTATCGGGTGGAGAATCCGATTTCTCCCAAGCGCATTACTATATCCTGGACGAACCAGCATATTTCTTTCACGGGTTTACAACACGGTTTATCATTTTGGTGAATTTTACTACGAATCTGGACTCTGCTATTGTCTGGACCGTATTGGAGTCGTCTTGCTGCAACTTCACAAGACAAAAAACACATACCAATGCATGCCAGCTACCAAGCAAATTTGGCGCTGATGGCAGTCTTACTGTACGCGTAGAGGTTCAACCACTTGTTGGCGTTCGTTGCTCCCGCGGTCATCTGAAACTTTCGATTTCTGTTCGTGGAAAGTGCTCAATGAAATTGATTATTTATGGCGATGAGTAGGTGTCATATCTGTAAGCTTTTCACGAACTCAGTCAGAAATGTGGTAGTTGGCTCATTTACGTAAGTTTAGTTTCGGCCCATCTATACCAGTGGCTTGACTTTTGCATGAAAATTCATGGATGACGAAAGACGTGACACCGAGAATTAACATTATTTTTTCAAGTGTTGTTAAACTTCGGATGGTAGGACTGGCTTGATCAGGTAGATAGTATAGAACATGCGTTCTACAGCCGTTACGAGATGACTTCTCGACGAAGTGGTGACGTCGTTTTCAATGCAACATCACCGAAGATATTTCAAATAGAACACCACCCACACTTGATCACAACCTTCGCATTCAGATATGCCTTTCGGCTAGCTCATTTCGAAAAAAGTACTAGACTCGAGTTTCACTCTTATCAGAGCTCATCAGTAGTGCACATCCATGTCCTGATCGGAGTTTGCAATCTGACCCTCGTGCTTGTAAAACTAGCGTGTTAACCACAACGGTAGTAACCTCATAATAGACATGATCGAATATTCCAATCTAAATCGTCAACCATAACGTTGTATGGATAATGTCCAGCGTGCCCGATCATTTTGAAAACAGAATGAAGAGAATCGCCCTGTTCTATTCAACAGATATCCCCGTGGTCAGGACTTCTCAGTTAGGTTGAAGTTAACGTCTTCATTGAACCAAGTGAGCATGGTTTGAATCAGTTGTAGGATTCATTTCGGTTCGAAATAACCTAAGTCCCCGAACTTTCACTACAATCGAAGATAATTTGTTTTTCGAAACCACTGACGTCTTTTTTTCGCTAATTTTCTGAACGAATACTCACAGACAACCATGTTTTTTAAAGGTAACCCCTAACAACGACATCCCTTTAGCTAGAAGTTCTCTCAATCAGACTAGTCTAGCGCTGTATGGCTATGCTGACACCAGTCTTTCGTTGTAACAAATTAGTGAAAAGCTAAAAATGTTTGAGCATTGTTTTTGAGGGAATCTGCACTAGATTCCTGTGGTCAAAACCACACTTCGTGAACAGATTCAAAACAGAAGCAACCACTGCAACAACAGATGTTGGCCATGTAGTGTCGTGACGTACGTTTGCGATTTCTGTTGCCTATTGCATTACAGAGCTGTGTCGCATAAAGTGATGTTGTTTGAACAAAACAATTCTTTTGAACAGAGCAGAAGGAAGACATATGTGGCGATATGTTAACATTTCATTTACACTCATCATTCGCAGTTATATACATCAAACAAATAAAGACAAACCGGGAACTAGACACGCCTACAAACACACCAATTATTATGTAATCACCACCATGGCAACCCGATAGGTTGTCTCAACCACTTTTGTACACACAACGTCGGCTGGTAAGTTCGGATGAGCATCGCTTCACAGAAAGCTAATAGCTTCGGGTCTCGATTGCGCGATAGTGTTTCGAATGAGTTTAATGAATCAAACTGGTCACCTGTTGTCATGAGGTGTTTAGCGATCGATGACGTTGGATTTCGAGCCGTCAGTGCAACAAGTTTAGGGTGGTGCGTCATCTGTTTTTTCAGCCACTTCGGGATGTGTTCCGTGACTCGCTGTGATAGTTGTCCATCTGTTCTGCTTATGTAAACGTCACTGCAACTGCAAGTGAACTGGTACACAACATTGGAGAGAGAGGATTTATATAACTGGCATGTTTTACGTTTGCAAGTGGTGAGAGTAAATGAAGTGTTAACATATCGCAATATATGTCTTCTTTCTGCTCTGATGAACTGTTTAAACGGAACTCAATGTTTCCAATCTCTTTTGAACAAGGTTTCCTACTTGTAAACAAAGGAGTTGCCGGAATGAGAAATTAAGTACAAAACATTTTGGGTACTGAAGCACTGAAGAACCTATTGGAATGTTTTAATATTGCCTATATAGTGACACTTCCGGTCATCACCTATTCAGGATGGAATGCCATCACCATCACGCGTACACAGGGTTTCTTTCTAGTTTCAACCAGTTTTCAGATGTCCATCAAGCAACAGCTGATAAAAATGTAGGCGTACGAACAATCCAAGTTAAAAAGTGAAATCTTATTTCCCCTGAACTTTATCTCCCTCTCTCTCTTGTTGCTGAGTTCCTTCGTAAACCTCTATACAGTAAAAATTATCAAACGAGCATCCACAGATCATCAACAACATTTAAGAGCCCTGCGTGTTTTCGGTTGAAGTAGAGGATAGGTTTACAAGAGTTTCTGATCACTGATTGTCCTACAATCAGGCTGTAAAATATTTCATACTCAAATTTTTATTAGTTTTCCGATTCTTTCGTGTGGGTTTCTGTTCCTAATGGATGTTCCCTACACACATTTCCCACAGTTTATATGAGAGCACTAAAAACGTCAATCAGTTAGTACGCTAGTGTTCAGTAATCCAGCCAATGTTGGTTGCATCAGATATTTTTGATCGATCAAATAAAGACGAGATTGTCACATGAATCATCTAAAATGATATTCCATCTGCTCTTTGTTCTCATTGTTTAATGCAAGTTTGATATACATCGATTGTGGGTAGGCAAAAGCTAGCATGGTCGTTACATCGTGCTGTTCAGGTCAGAGTATTAGCACGGTAGCACTCTCGTCAACTTTCCGATGGCATTTGCACCTATATAACGACTCACTCATCCGAGACGAGAAAACTCGTTCAAAACATGTCACCGGGGCACTACACTGTGCTGGTGTAAGTGTGTGTAAATATGACGATCTCCTACCCATTCTTTTCTTGAGCTTTGTTGGTGTATTGAGTGATGAATCGTTTGCTGATCTTTTCGTAGTCTAACTTCGATTCTAGGTTTTCAAATTTATCTTCTCTAGAATGCACTAATATGCATTCGTATACTGAAAGGCTTCTCGTATTATATTTTACATATCTTTCTTTCCAGTTTAGTTTTTGTCATTGCAATCTCTCTGTTTAGTGTCCGAGAGATAAGGAAATCCTTTTCATGCTAGCCATTCAACTGGCTAATCAGCGTTAACCGGCTGCATACAAAAGCCCCACCCACAGACCTACTGGTCTTATTCCTTCGGGTTTAAACCAGATACGTGGTGTGTGAGTGGAATCGCAAGTAATGCAGCGCAAGCCACTTGAGGTGATAGCTTGAAGCGCAGGCGTCCTTTGGCTTCGGTCACCGTGACAGGCTAATCCGTTTCGGATGCCGCCAACAAATATGACGATCTATTAACGGCAGTTAGCATTATTGTACGGTACAATTGTTTGACGGTGAACGAGAGTTATTTCATGAGATAGTCAGATCAAGTGATTAAGAATGAGAATAAGAATGCTTCACTTATTTCCGGCGAGTTACACTTAAACCTTCTGTGACTTAGGATCCCTTCAAATTTTCTTCACTTTCTTCTCCACAACCGACTACCTCTTTATTTGATCTTACCAAACAGAAATGGTCTCAGCCAGGTCACCGAGACATAGAAAAGCGTTTCTGAGAAAACCTTGGCACCGACGTTTTCACTGTATCGGTAGTTACAGCCTGGTTTTACATCACTCGTTCTGCATGAAGGGACCAAGTACATTCATAATTTTCTGGAAGTTCAGATTGTTCTTGATTTTTGCCGTGATTTCTTTAAGATTGCTTTCAACGACATCATGTAGACTTCAGGTATGGACCCGGCTCTCTCGGTTGCTACGGACCCGACTTGAACTACCTGATAACATTATGACAGTTTTCTGCTGTCGTTTTTTCACTGTATAAGACTGATTCAAGTGTTCTGCACCACACTTGTACACTTTTCGTTCCCGTTCAGATGACATACAGACCGCATACAGAACATTGTTCTCTTTGTCCTTCATTTCCTATTGCTTCCTTCTATAGTTCGCCGTGATAGTGTCTAACAGTTGTGTCTCCACTGTCCTTTGAGTACACTTGATGCTTTCGTTGTTATAATTGTTCATTTTCTACCGTTCCGTCTAGCGCCTACTCGTTCCGTATTGTACCTATGATCAGTTAGAGCCCTTTGAAATTTAGATTGTATCATTTATTGCATGTTTTTTGACTATACCCAACTCTTACCTGTAAAATATCTTACGTATATCCGTAATTTCTTAGTGTAGTATTTTGTTAGATTACCAACCTGGAGTGTAATCCACTTGTACCGCGAAATCGCGGTATTAGTTTTGCACTCAGATAAGCTTTTTCGGCTTGTTCCTGCTGATAAATCTCCAGAAGCGAGTTTCTCTCTCTAAATACGGCACATCAGAAGTTCGGAGCTTTGATCCGATCAACATCTAAACACAAGTTCACGCGCTTCCGAGACAGACTTGTTGATAACTGTGCAATTTACCTCGGCTAGGCACGACCGAATTATCACTCCTAGAATGTCAGCCATTGTCATGCGTCTGGACTGCTCGGGTTGATCGATACTATCGAAAGGAGACGCAGTAACTGTCTGTTTTTCTGCAATGGACCATTACTTCTCAATCAAGCCGAAGTCACAGATTCTTTTAAACCCGCCAAGCAATGTTTCCTGGATAAGAGACTGAAAACCACGCTCGTATCCAATGTGAAATCAGTGACGGCGATCAACACTCACCTCACCGGCACATGGACTCGAATTCAGCTCCCGATCAAGACAAGGACGAATGCATATCACTGCTAAACCCCACTTGAGAAACGAGACCAGAGTTCAATGCTATTTCTCAGAAAGGACTGCCTGAAGTATCTGCCTGAATAGAAAGACTACGATCGATTGTGAGTGACGTTCAAACTGATATCAAGCCAATTCTTCAAATACTCACCAGTACAATCGTTCCGGGTAGTAACGAGCCTTTCGGCTTTCACTTTGATGACATTGGGTGTTTATATCCAACTGTATGTAAATGGACTATGCCATATAGCCGACCTTACTGACTCTATATATCTGAATAAATTTCTCATCATCCACCAGTCTTAAAACACTTAATCGCAGGTTGCAAAATGTGGTGAATGAACAAGATTAACAAGTTCGTTAACGTCTAATGTTTGTTATTTTCCGCCAGGGTTTCACCCGAAGTCATTAATCGTTCGATTGCAATGACGACTTTGGAGGATGTGATTCGATGAGTTCAGAGCCGCGACCACGTTCATGTCTTCTTGTTTGGCGGCATCCGAGACGGATTAGCCTGTCACAGTGACCAAAGCCAAAGGACGTCTGCGCTTCGAACCATCACCTCAAGTGGCTTTCGCTGAACCAATTGCAGTTCCATTCACACACCACGTATCTGGTTTAAACCCGAAGGAATATTACCAGTAGGTGTGTGAGTGAGACCTTTGTGTCCAGCCGACCAATGCTGGTTAGCCAATTGAATGGCTAGCACGAAAAGGAAACGAGTGTATGCTAATGCATTCCAGAGAGGATAAAGTTGAAAAACAAAATTCATAGTTCAACTAGGAAAAGATCAGATAGACGATTCATCATTCAATACACCAACAAAGCTCGAGAAAAGATTGGGTAGAAGACTGCCGACACTCAAGTTTCTGATAAGATGAGCAGATGGGTTGCCAAAGCACCGTAGTCTAGGTCGATGCAATCATTAACAGAAGTAGAATGGATACGCTGATATGACCTACCTGAGCCTAACGAACTCGTCGTCTCTTCGCCGATGGTGCACTATGAGTACGCTGGTGCCCTACTAGTCCCAAACAGCCAGCGCATTCGCGACCGCACACATCGCAGCGCCATATAGCCGTGTCACCACGACCTGCATAAAGCGCGCTTTCGTTCTCGGCCGCGCAATAAGTGCTCGTTGAACTCCCGGACGCCCGTCCGAATCGTATTCCTCCAAGCCGTCCGGTTCAACGCTAAGTCTTCCCAACATCTACAATAAATTTTACAACGTGAAAGGCTTAGCTGCACAGCATCTTAGCATGTCCGCTTTTGACCACCAAGATTTCGCTTACCTGATTCAGTTTTCCACACAGCACCTGTTTCGGAATACGGTCATCACCCATCCGACGAACGTGACCCAGCCAACGAAGCTCATTCAACATCAGCATGGCTTCCATCCCGCCCATGCCCGCTCGCCGCAGTACCTCAGTGTTCGGAACCATGTCCGACCACCGAAAACCCAAGATGCGTCTTAGACATTGCAAACGAAAACGGCTCAAATAGCACACATTCCGTTGATATAGTTTACAAGCTTCATTGCCGTACAGCAGTATAGACAGCACCATTGAGCGGTAAACGAAGAGCTTAGTACTCAGCTTCAGGCTGTGTTTCTATCAAACACGTCTTTCAAGACGTCCGAATGCAGTACTAGCCTTAGTTACACGACCTAGCGGTCCACGGACAGATCGCTGGACAGATTGCTGCCCAAGTATCAGAAATCTGTGCAGCTGCTGACAACATCTTCATTGACGCGGATTTGGGGTGAAGGTGTACAGACAACATTTCCGCCCGGAGAAGGCTGAAAGAAAGAAAACGTCTTACCTGTGTTGATATCCAGTCCAAACTTGGATGCCGCGGTCGCGAAAGCCGTGGCCAGTCGCTGTAGTTCGTCCTCGTTCTGTGCTAACAGCGCGCTGTCATCTGCGAACAGAAGCATGTGCATCAGTGAGGTATGTAACCTGGTTGGTGCGCCGAAACGTTGAATATCCAGTAGGCGCCCATCCGTCCGGTACTCTACCTCAACACTGTCCTTCCCAGAGTCATGAGAAGCAACTGTTAGCTTGACAGTCAAATATAAGCTAAATAGGGATGGAGCCGGGGCACAACCCTGCTTCATGCCACTGACAATGTCAAGATCATCAGAGGTCGATCCACACGATTGCACCTTCATCCTCATGCCCACATGCAACAATCTAATCAAATTGACAGACTTATCTGAACGTCCAGACTTACTAAGCACCGTCCACAACGGCTCCCGGCTCACAGAACCGAACGCCTTGGTGACGTCGACGAAGATGGCATACAGGAGCTGGTTGCGTTCCTGGCACTTCTCTTGAAGCTGCGATCGTACTCCGATTCGCCCGGAATCCTCATTGCTCCTCAGGAATATTGACCTGCAAGACATGCGCATTCAGCGGACTAAGAAGGATTCTGTCAAACATCTTGACTGCGTAGCTCAGCAGACTGACGCCTCAACAGCTGCCGGGGCATTGCTTGTTACCCTTACCTTTAAACAAAGGTACTATCACAGCATCTTTAAAATCTTATGGCATCACCTCGTGCTCCCAGATGGAGTGAACCAGCTGGAGCAGTGAATCGCCGGTCTGCCATTCTTCAGGATTTCGCCTGGCAATCCATCTCCACTTGCATTCTTCCAGTTGCGAAATTGACCAATCGCTCTCTGCAATTCTAGTAAATCAGGAGCGAGAGCAAGTGAAGGCTTGATGGCCTGTTGCGGCAGGCTGTTCACGGTCAGTCAATGGTAACAGGATAATTTAGTAGGCTACCAAAGTGTTTGCGCCAGATCTTCATGATGTCCTCTGATTGGATGCACGAACAGCCGGTGTCCATATCTACCAGTGCTTTAGTGGACTGTATAGATGGACCGAATATCGCTTTGAGCGAATCGTAGAACTCCTTATGCTGTCGACGATCTGCGAAACCCTGCTTCATCCACCAGTTGTCCTTGATTCCGCGAACACGCTCGGCCAGTTGACGGCGAATACATCGGAAGGTCGTCTTCTTCGTTTCATTGCCCGGGTCCACTGTGGAGGCAGTAAACGCGGTATTCTTCTCTCATACCAGTTCGGCGATAACCGCATTGTTGTCGTCGAACCAGCCTGGACGTTTCTGGTGTTTGACACCAATCGTCTCGGTGGCTGCCGTCGTGATCCGTTCCTTGATGAATTGTCACATAACCTCAGGGGTAGTGGATAAAGGAACGTCGTGCAGACGAGCGGAAAATTCACATTGAAAACAATCTTCGTCTCGCAGTTTTCCAGTCGTTTGATATCCAACTTCTGCCATTGTTCGGAAGATCTACAATAGACAGACTTGCGTACATGGATAAATAATTTAGTCCTGACCAGTCTATGATCGGTGCTACATTCAGCGCCGCGCATCACTCGCGTGATACGCACTTCGCGAATGTCGCGCTGTCGCACAATCACGTAGTCAAGCAAGTGGTGATGACCGCTTCGTGGATGGGTCCACTTCGTGATGTCGCTCGCATCCAGCTGGAATCAGGTGTTCGTGATAGCCAGCTCACGAGTAGCACACAGGCGGAGCAGACGATCACCGTTCTCATTAAATGAATCAATGCGTAGGGTCCGAGGATTGCCGGCCAAGCTACCGAGTCGCGCCCAACTCGAGCGTTCAAGTCACCCAGAACAAACAGTCGATCAGTCATCGGCACCGACCGGATTGTGAGGGTGAGTGAATGGCAGTAGCATATTTTCGCCTATCCACCCTCCCATGTGCAGCAGATAGAGCGACCCGGTTTGTTCTGCGCGACGGCCGATGTAGTATGGTATTTGGTTTATGTTGTATAGTCATGGTTTTCATGGGTTTAGGATACTGCTAGGACGCCCAGACCTAGACAGGGGGGCGATTAGGGCCCTCAACCAAAGCCATTGGCTCAAAAGCTTGTACCATAATGTAGCAAGTGACAGACGCACACATACGCATCAGCATCAACCAATTAGAACAGGCTCGACAGTCACAACCCAAGACATTCGACACATTCACATAAAGATAATACTGCACTGACAAACCAATCACATATAGAGAATCAGATCAGGCAAAAAAGATAATAACAAACCGAAACGCAACACAACACACTGGCACCATACACAACGAACACCTGACAACGGACGCATCTGCTTTTTGTCTGGCTCCTCCCCTTTGGCAACCTAACATGGTTGAACCTGCAGCGACCGTGGTCGCAGTCAACACAGCCCTCCGGATCAAAACAGCACACGAACCTGACCACCACGCCAAGGTAACAGAAAAGGTCAGGAAGGATGGTTTTTTTTAACGTGTTCTCTGAATAGATCAGCGTTAACGTCGTAGACTACTAGACCGATAGTCGCAAGGTGAAACAAACCCACTGTCCTCTTGGTTGCTGTTGTTTGGACTTCCGATAGATAGCTAACACTCCATTACTTGTCACACTCGTTGTTTATAAACTGAAAACTTAAACACCGGCGCTTAACTAAGCTGTAGTGCTAACGGTGGGGTTGTTTTCCCTCTGTTTGATGTAACAACTACTTGTTTCTTCGGCAAGGCTTGTACAAATGTGATTGTGTAACTTTGCAATTTTAGAACCGTTGTGTTTCACGCAGCTCGGCTACCGCCCTCAAAGCACTAATCTGTTTAACTCCTCCTCCCTAACGACCTGTCCACATGTGCGCCTGTGTCGTATATATACGATGCAACGCGACGACAATACACAGAAAACTGGCTCATTTTCCACTTTGTTTTTCAAGCTGGGTGTTTTTAGTCAAAACCGTCTGTTCAGCTTACTACTTCTGCGTTGGGTGTATTGTCGCTGATGATATTCATGTTTCACAACAACTGGTTGAGTAACACCTGATTTTGCGCTCCCGCTCAAGCTGATAATTGTTTCAGCTTGGAACCAGGATTACCGAACACTTACCGAAATGTGTTCAACAAACGATCAGAGAATCAAACAACTCCACAACAAACACCCGGAGAGAGTTAGTCATCGATTGCCAAGCTTCACTTGATGACGCAACATGTGACTGACTCATCAAAGTCATTCCGTGTTCTGTTCTCGAGTCGAAACAAACGTTTGCTACGATATGCCGAGGCCATTGCAATCAGACACCATCACCCCATTTTGTGCATACAAAAAGAACTGTTTGTGATGTTAACGCTGCCGTGGTAGCAACCGAACTGGTTTTGAACTTTGACCTTACGTGATTGTCTTGTGGCTTGGAATTTTGTGCATTTTGACTCGCCTGCTGTAAACACCAGTAGAGACACAGCGAAATCTGCTCCAGCATAAATCGTGCATTGTCAGTCTTTTCTCTGCTCTATTCAAATTGTTTCAGTGTTACATAATCACCTAGTGAATGGTCTTGAAGTACACTTGCTCATGCAATGCTCTCGCTGTGCACGGACAACACGTGAGAACCCGATGGTCGGTCACCGTAGCAAAGGTCTGGGCAGTTTGACAGGTAACCGTACTTTTGTTCAACTTTCCTCGTTTTGTTGATAGGGTGGTACGTTGGTAAAAGAACAACTAGTATACTTGAAAGTTTGTTGTAATTACTTTACATTGGTTTTTGTAAAACATCATCAAGTTTTTATTTTTGTTTTGTTTTATTTTTTGCTTTTATTTCAATTTTATTTGTTTGTTTTATCTATTCATATAATTTTTTATATAGTTTTATTTATTTGTTTCTTGTCTGTTCCCCTCACTATCCAACCAAACTATGCCACAGCTCGATAAACTGGGGAGACATGTCATTATTTCTTTAAATACAGATTATTTTGGGCTTTTTGGTAAGTGATTCCTTCTTCGACAGTGGCTATTAGAAACCGCTGATATGCCTGTTCTTTCGAACCACTCCAACGCATTGGCAGGAATATAGTTTTCTGTTCGTTCGAAACTTCTCATCCTCTTGACTTTCTATTTCTTTCTTCTGACTTACAACATTCAAAACTTGTGTTTTACTGCTCTTACTGCGGTCAGCAATCTGTCTGACTTTCCCCTTTATTCAAGGGAATAACTTTCACCTGCTCCGTCCAATAGCTGACTTGTTGTGGTTCATTTAGAATCGACTTTAATGTAAGTTGTCAGATCTGCGATACAGATGTGCTCGGTATTAGTACAGCTACAACCAGAACTGGACGTTGGATAACCGAACGGAAGAGTAAATCGTAGTCATGTTCGGTTTTTCCGCCGTCCAAGTTAAGTGGGGGTCAGATCATACCGTGAAGTTTACTAGTGGCTTGACATTTCGGGACGTGGGGAAACTAAGTTCTACTTGTGGAGGATTAAACATGAGTCGGTAGTAGGTTCACCAATAGGTCCGCCGCAAGAAATTCATCATTAGACACTCACCTCTTCCGAGACGACAGCTTCTAGCCAAAGTGCAGTTACCGCCCGTCTGCAAGACGTCCCTGTATCCACTAAAGCTGAGGGCATGTGGAGACAGCTGAATGAACAGATCACGACGGCAACCACCGAGACGATCGGTATCGAATGTCAGAAACGTCCGGACTGGTCCGACTACAACAACGGGGCTATCTACAGCTTGGTAACTGCGAAAAATACAGCAGTTCCCGCCTGCACACTGGTCCCGGAACCAAGGATGACTGGTGGAGGAAGCTAGGTAAGCAGGTGCGGGGTTAGGCCGAACGCCAAAAACACAAGCAGTTCTAAGATTCGCTTAAGGCGATTTTCGGTTTGTCCATCCAGTCTGTCAAAGCACTTATTAACGTGGACTCTGGCTCTTCATGCGCTTAACCGGAGGACATGATGAAAATCTGGTGCAGGCACTTTAAAGCGTCTTGCTACCATCGATTGGGAGCCTTTTGAATAACTTATCATAGTAAAGACAGAGAGAGTTACTGGACAAACGGAAAGTCTGCTACCGAAGACGGGTTGAAGAGTGACGAAGCTGTTTTGAAATGTACTTTGCTCAAGTGGATTTACTCCATCTGTGAGTAGGAAGTAGTCCCTCAAGAGCTCAATAATACCTTGATAGTACTTTGATTTAAAGACAAGGGTAACAAATAAGCTACCGATAGTTATCGAAGCACTGGTCTACCAAGTTGTGCTAGATAGGTGGAATAAAAAATCCCGCTGAGCCGCCTCAATGCGGAAATTTTGGAAGGCAATATTCCTAAGGAACAATGTGAATTCCGGACGAGTTGCCGTATAACCCATACGAAGTTCACTGCTCGACAGGCTCATGGAAGTTCCGTAAACACAATCAGCCCCTATATTTCTTGTTTGTGGATTTCATCAAGGCGTTTACCTTCATGAGCTCTGAGACATTGAAGACAGTCCCTCGTAAGTGTGGATGTGCTGGTAAGTTCACTAATTTAATGGGACCATTACATGTAGATAAGAAAGCGAGATCGATCTGTGATAATTATGGCATTTTCACTGCAGTGAAGCAAGGTCGCGTCCCAACACCAACCCTATTTATTTTCTCATTGATTGCAATGTTCTCAAGAACTTCAAAGATGGTGTTGGAGTTGAATACAATATGGATGGCCTCCCTTGGAATCTACGAAGTTTTGGCGCTCTCCACCGGCTACACACCTCGACGATGAACGTGCTTTTGTGCGCAGAGGATACTGCGTCGTTTGTACACAGTGAAAATGAACTTCAGTGACTGGCTACAGCATTTGTGACCGGGGCACCCAAATTTAGTCTGGATATCAATGCAGGTAGGACATTTTCTTCCCTTCAGCCTTCTCTGGGCGAAGGTATTGTGCCTGCACGTGGTGAACAGCTTCACAGATTTCTGTTACTTGGCTAGCAATTTGTCGACAAATTTGTTCGTGGACAGCAAGTTGCTGGCTAACGTGGCGAAGGTCAGCGCTGCCCTCGAAAGCCTTAAAAAACTTGTCTAGAAGAATCATAGCTTGAAAATGAAAATTAGGCTGTTTGTCTACCACCCAATGGTACTGTCTGCGTTTTTGTACGACGATGTAAGGTAGACATTGTATCAAAGGAATATGTGGTATCTAAAGTGCTTCCACTATAAATATCCGAGGGGTAATTTGGATAATTAATGGTGGGACACGTTTGCGAACACTGAGGTACTGCTGTAGTAAGGACGAGTGATCGCACTATAATACTCACAGCACTGTCATTCAATAGTGGAGTAAGAGTATAGATTTTGACACTGAAGTAACCGCAGGAAAAATACAGGAAGGAACATCAGAGTGTATTATCGCATGAAATGATTCTTGGTACGTAAGGGAACGTAAAGGAACTGAGCACTTGTGTCTGTGGCAACCGTGACGTTCTGGGACCCGTATCGTACGCAGACGAGTGTTTTTGTTTGTTTTCATGTTGAAACGCATAACTCACGTGTTAGTTTACTGAACAAATAACCGTCGCTCCATCCGTTTGGCTCACAACACTGCGGTAAGTAGATGTGGATGAAACCGTGGTCATGCCAATACTTAGTCAGCTCCATAGGATAGGGCACTTCCGTAGGATGGACAAGAAATGAATATAGTGGCAGCTGTTGTTCAGACGATTGAAATAAAGTAAGCGAAATCCTGGTATTCAGAAGCTACGATACTAGGATGCTATCCAAGTAAGTGTTCTACACTGTGCTAAAGATAATGGCTTATGGAAGGACCCAACCTTAAACCGGACGGTCTGAAGGAATATGATTCGGATAAGTGTCCAAAAGTTAAATGACCAACGGTTGAGCTGTCATTAATTTAAATGGGCAGTAAACAGGGGGATCATATATGCTATAGGTCGTGTTCACATGACTATGACGTTGCAGTGAGTGCTGTCTGTTTCGTATTGGTAGGCAACCAACGTACCCATGGCACACTATTAACGAAGCGCCTCCGAGTACGTTGGGCGCAAATAAGTTGTCTGCTTTGTTTATTTTTTTTTCGTTAGTATCAACCAACGACGCCCGTCGTTTGCTAACTCACGCGTTCTCTTTTTCAAAAATCTAAGCCATGATGATCATCTACCCTCTGTTTACTTCAGTCTTGTTGGAGCATCGTATGATGAATGTTTTGTTTGTTTTTCAATCTAACTTTACATTTTTACCCGTCTTCCTCCCAAAAAGATTGTGATAACATGTTCTCTTTTATTGACCTACTTCAATTTTTCTTTCCAAAATCCTTATTCGCGGCTTTTATTTTGCCACTTCATTCTTCCCAGTTTGTGTACACTTCTCTACTAGCCTACCATCTGGCTAACTAGTGTTGTGATCCAAGAACGCGGATGACACTAGGGTTTGTACAGCTGATACAATCGACGAAGAGTGCCATTGTCTTGAAAACACCTTAAAAGCAAACGGCTATCCACAGTGGTTTATTAGACGATTCAGTAAACCATAGATCAACAGCCAACCCCTTCATTTAGCTGAACTGAAAGCTACATTCATTCGGCTTCCTTTCAAGGGCGACGATGTCTGTTCGCTATTGAAACGTCGGTTGGTTTCCGCTGTCAGACGAGTTTTTTACGCGGCCAAAGTTGTTCTCAGTTTTGACACTACCAAAATGCAAACGCCCACCATCAAGGACCGACTACCTCTCCCCCTCATGTCGCACTGCGTGTACCAATATTCGTGTGGGTGCAGTTCCACCTACATTGGAGTGACGGAGAGGCAGCTGCAAGTCAGGATGGCAGAGCATTTGCCCAAATGGGTGTGCAACCGCGCCAGCCAACCCGTTGGAATCTGTGCGAATGAGGCCAAAGGTCATTTACACAAGGCACCGGCTTCGTCCATTGCGCGTCATGTGCTCGAGACAAATCACGAGACTGGCAATCCATTGGCATTCTCATTCATTTTCACGCACCAGAATAAACGTTTGCTTCACTTTGCCGAGGCAATTGCTATTAAACGTCTGAAGCCGCCATTGTGTGTGCAAAAGGAACTGTTTATTAAATTAGCACTACCTTGGTAGTGCTAGTTAATTTCTTCTACTCCTTATACCTGGACCGAACGCTCTCTGTAAGTCATAATTTCATGCATAAGTTGTAATTTTCATTTCTGCAGTATGTACTTGATAAGATGTAGCGAAATCAGTTCGAACAAAGATCGTGCATTATATACCACTACTAGCTTGTCTTTTCAACTAGGGTTATTTATTAGACAGAGCAATACACGGGTTAAGCATGTAAACCAAACCTGACACAAAAACACTCATTTGCATGCAGTATTCAGGCCCAGATAGTCTCGGCTACCACAGATGTCAGTGCTCAGTTCCATTGAGTAGCAGGGACTGTTATGGGTGATGCTGCACCTTGATGATCCTTCTTGCAGTCTTCTTGTGGCTTGTAGGTTGTCAAGAAATATGCCTGCTACTGAATAGCCGCGGTATCAGTAGTATATTACGATCGCTCCTCTCCACTGCTTTAGTATCGGCTGACTGAACACAAATGCTTCTATTCACACACCTCCTGGACATTTTTATTTCGGGTGTACGATGGATACGTGTTGTGTGAGTAGAACTGCGAATTCTGCAACGGAATGTACTTGTGATCAGCGTTACGCGCAGCCGTTTTTTGGCTTTCTGTCAACTTGACAATTTAATCCAAAACGAATACGGAAAACTAAGTATAAACTGGAGATATAGATTTCTTTGTTCATGTCCGTTCGGACAAACACAATCTTGGTAGACCCTTGAGTGAATCCCTGGGTTTCGAGGCAAAGACTGGACACTGGTCAAACCGGACCCATGTCAACAGTGACGTTCCACATGAGTTCAGTTTGGGTCATCACCATCATTATCACCATCACCATCGACGTCGTTATCACCACCGAGGACAGCAGTACATTAGCGGCCATCGTTGATGCTCTACTGCTACCTTTTGGCTCTCTCTTCTTCATACAGTTTGTTCACTGCCAGATCGCTGATGTTGCTCTGTCCTGATAAGACAAACATCTGACGATTTATACTGTTCGAAAGATGCGGAAGTACTGCCGAATGGTTTCAACCACATTTACCAACGGTCCGTGGCTAACAACCGCTCATTCAACGTGAACGAGTGCATATGTGTGCATATGTGCAGATTGTTAACCTGTCGATATTAAACTAGTTGTTTTCGTAAAAGAACGAGACCAGAGGACTGATAATCATATTTATCTACAGCCATGGCTGAAAAGAATAAATAGCGTTGAATATCTCCGAAAGGACTTGTTAATCTTACAATTTGAGAACTCTTTCATTATGTAGAGCTACATAAGCTCCTCATATTTAAACACGAAAGCATAGGATTGACGCCTTATATTATTGAGAGTGTTTCCAAAAATATACCTTAAAAAAGTTACGATGCTCAGGACAGTATTTTTACGAGAGGGGTGAGCAACACAACGACACTTCTCAGCGCATTACAGACACCCCACCTCAAAAATCCTCTACATACTAAATCGTCCATCAGCTGTCCGTCTTCAAAAAAAAATGGGCTGACGCTTATGGGTTCATTTTCTGTCACTGGAGCATAAAGCGGATAGATTACTAGGTGGATAGTACTACTTCATAGTTGGGATTTCTCCATACTGAGATGCACTGCTCAATTCCGTGAACAGAGTTGATTCCATTGATAAGCTGAACACACGTAATCTGATGGGTAGGCAAGTAGGACGTAATTAACTCTACATGTTTTCTGGCCACTCTCCCAACTCTCTCCGAGATAATCAACAGTGCATATATGTCGAAATGCTGTACCATTGTACTCCAGTGTTCGGCACCTACATGAATGTACCATCGTGATTTTTGGCAAAATTCTTCTTATTGGCCTTCAATCAGTTTTAGTTCATAATTATAAATCCAAAAACAGTTGATTCCCCTAGTGAACATGATTGAGACAGACAGGAGACGCAAATCATGAGATAGTCCCTATAGTGATATATATGAACAAATAACCAATTTAAAAGCCGAACGGAAGTCGAAATAAAAATATAAAACGATTTGATTCAGTGTTTACCAAAAGAATACACCCATGTCCCATAGGCATCTGAAAAAACACAACCATCCGACCACACTGGAGGTAAATACAACTAAATCGGACCGATCTCATTAGTGTCATCGTTTTGTATCAGGCCTATCCAAGCTTGGGGGGACGTACGCAAGTGTATTGTGTGTCGCGAGTACGTATGCAAATATTCGCTGGTCCCATAGGTTTTCAACCAGATAGGCTGATGCGTTTATTTTGGGATAGATAAGCAGGTCACTGATATTCACTGGCAACGTCAAGTGAAATGAAATATTTCTATGTTGTAGAAGATCGCTTAGTGCGTACTCTTGGACTGAGTGATTAGAAGACTGTGGCACTGTTTAGTCAGTAACAATGTGTCGAATCAATTGTATGTTGAACCATACGAAATACTAGCTGCACACAACAGTGGAATATAACTGCAGGGTCAAGAATGTGACCATAGCATATTATTACGCATTCGTTTACATAAAACTAAACCAAACCAGGTGTTTTAGGTGTGAACATAACATAAAAATCAATGCGTATACTGATTCCCCTTGTCGATTGGTTCTTTAAAAAGTAGGCGCATTCCAACTCATCATCGATTTACACTTATCTGATATTGAACAGTTCACATTGGTTTACCATTATTGATCCCAAGCGTACATTGATCGACAGGTTACTTTTTTGACCGGTTTAGAAAGACGAAGAATTCGATGAAACGATTTTTTTTACACAAGTCAATAAACTGTTCAATAGTATAAATACATTTTGCTTGTAATTCCGGGTTGGAGATCAGAAATCCGGACAACTACAGTTGGGTATCCAACAGATCCAGATCAAGGGTACCAGCAACTTTAAAATTGTTGTTACCACCAGTTATTACGTTCAATCGGATTATCAGACTACACCGTTTGTTAGTTGTTTGTTTCTCTTTTTAGACTTCCTGTCATCACAATGTTAAACCAATTTGCCTTGATCGTCAACTTTATAAGGCTTATTGTGTGCGCAATTAACCGACTGTTCAAAGTTCAACTGTTAACAACGTTTTCTTCTATCCAGTGTATTGGGATGGGAAGCTGATCGTGTATATGCTGCAGTGTGATCGTTATGCCACCCAGACTAAATGGATGCAGCATTTTTGACTAGACTAGTCTGTGACACTGTTCAAAGTCACAAGACTCCAGTGCGTATGCATCACCATAAGCGACATTACACCGGTTGTGATTTTATCCACAAAACCCGCGTCTGGTGCAAATCAGAAAGAATAAGACCAGATATCGTATGGACACTATGGGATTCCGCTCACTAGCCCAGACCTAACAGGATCGCAGGCACCCCCGACCGCTTCCGTTTAGTGTGAATAAACGTTATAGGGATAAACCACAGTTGTGGATTACATGAACTAACTGCATCTGTCAATAATTCTGGCACTAAACTAGATGTCGTCAGGTGAAAAGCGAAGGGCTTAGACAATAAAATGCTACACAATCCCAATTTCAATGTCTAAAACAGTTGAACAGCAGAAAATCGACCCCCATCCAACATAGCTAGATGGGGGATCATACATATATGTCTCTTTGGCTGCGATGAGTACCTTGTTCGAGGTGAAAATCTGGGTACCACTTCTCGTGCAGAGGACCTCAGTACAAGTACTTCAAATGATTCAAACTTATCACCGAATTGTTCACCATTGGTTAAAAAGGCGATGTTGGTGCCTCGGTTATTCACTGGAGTGTTCGGAACCCATTCACTTGGATCACTTCGTGATTATGAATAGTTCGCTGGTATACCATCGTCTTGAACTGAACATCCAAACCAGTAATCCCTAGTTCATAAAAGACAATGTTCTCACTGAGAAGGTGCAAAAAAGACAAGGAAAATGAGTTACGACACTTAGGTCGTTACCTTAACCAGATGGCTGTGTTGTCTGCACTGTCGAGATTGCTAAGGAAGACTTAATCTTAGCCAATGGAATCTATCATCAACTTCATCAACCGTTATAAACTATACATTTACCTACCCCAGGCAGCAACTTCGAGAGAAAATAGCCAAAGTTGCAACATCAAATGAATCGTCTGATTTACGATGAACAATTATTCGGCCTTCGGGAGTGTTCAACCAGGAACAACTCATCGTTGCCAGTTGCAACAGTGTCATCAACAAACCGATTTAAACGCGGACTTGGTGCTCACTTTCAGGGTACCAAGCTGGGCCCTTGGAATACTTGGTTATCTGAATCATTGAGGTAGACTGAAGGTATATATGATGTCTCACCTGCTGTTGGCCCTTAGTTACTTGGTGCAGTATGCCTAATAAACAGTGGTTCGGGTAAACTATCGCTCATTATTCTCAAGCATTTTACTATTGGCAAACAGTAATTGTCAGGTCTTCGAAAACGAAACCATCTACAGAGTTGTCTTCTCTTTTTCACTCATCTAACATAGATTCACATGCCACCTTCCTCGATTCTGTAAATCTCATACAAATTCTACAAATCACAGATCAATTCCATGCGAACAGCACACACAGGTGGACTTGTGTCCAACTAATGGTTAAAACAGCCTTAGTGTCAACCTTCTAGAATGTATTCTAAGGTCAATTTATTTGAGTTTTTACATACTAAGGAATAGGTGCTCATTGAAACCAATGCAATATGTGTTAGCTGCACCCAACATATTGCGTTGTTCTGACTAGAACAGTTCAACTGAGAGTTCAGTCTCCAAACCACTGGTAGAACTGAACTCGAAAGACAAACGGTCAAAACATTATCGCGTGCTTGGTCACTCTTTCGAAAAGAACCAGAACAACAACTGTCTCATCGACATTGAGTAAACTCAATTTATTAAGGAAACAATGCGCTGTCTTAGAGACACAAAAACAGTGTATACCAGCAACTGCAATCGGACGGCAACTATATCGCCTTCCGATTGACCTGGTCTTTGTTAAATTCCACGACCTTGATTTAATCAATTCGGTTAAATCCGACACGCAATCGAACAGCCTGTTTCAACCACCACCTTCTAGCTGATCACCGTTTTCGATTGGCCAACAGCGGTTGGCCACGTATTACTTGGAGTAACACTTGATTGAGCTCTGATTGAATGGCCGTGTTCCGACTAGCAAACCGCTCAAGCCCAATCCCGCTGCGAGTGAGTCAACTATTCACAATCTCTAATGGAGTGTGCCGTTAAATAGCATTCTGTCACTAATCGATGGATAATGAAAAATGTGAAACATAGAGTTAATTATGATCAGTACATCATGAAGACAAAGATAAAGCTGCATTCAGTGATGAAAATATTTGTTAACCAGAGAAAAAGCTGATACGACTATATAGGTACCGGTAGGTTGTGGTGTTTCCAAGTTTGTCACACGTTAGTAAAGGGTGTTGTGACATTACAAAGCCGTACAGTAGACAGTCTGAGCCGTATATGACACTTTTTAGTTTTGTCTTCGTTATTTCATCGTATCGTTCTATTTCAGCTCAACATGTTTTTTAAACCAAGTATTATCCTGTTGTAGACAAATTGATGCATTCTTGGGAGTGGTACTGACAATTTCTTTAAAAAAGTTACTCAAACAAAGTTTTCTGTTCTGAACATCGTTCATAGAGATCAGCTGAGTGCATCTTATTTAAAACAATAAGATGGTCCGAATCTACCTGTAAGGTGGTTTGTTTTTCACTTCCGTTGTTGTGGTTGATAGACAAAGTTGGGAGTAACGCGCTTCTTTCCAAACCGAGCTGTTCTCTCCACGAGATATTTGACTTCTAAACAGTAGTACAGCTTGATCAGCCTTCAACAGAACTCCGAGAGTTATCCAAAACGAGTTATTCAAACGAAGACGAAAATATAGAGGTTCAGTTTGATATACTATGGTTCAACTATTTCAAAGCCAAATACATAAATCTTCAAAATGCTTTAGAGGAACGTTCCAGTAAAAAGTGTGGTTGTTTCAACGAGCAATTTTTGTCTTGGAGACGGCCGCGAAGGCCCTTCACGTGGTTACATCCGTCAATCATACAGGGGAGTGTCTGCAGGTATTTAATGTGAGCTGGATCGCGCAGATTTATTGCAATCAAGCTGGCCGAGTAATAATTATCAACTTTTCAGAGATAGGAACGTTCCTGATCAGTGGTCTTGTGTAATTGATCTGTATGCTGTGTAGAACAAATCCGTGAGTAATGAATGTTGCTGTGAATATATCTTTGTAACCAGTACTTCTCGGTACGTATGGCAACCGTGAAATTGACAATCCACTACGCCATTACCGTTTGAATCAATGTTGTAGCAACCACTATCTAATCAAACACCCTAGAACATATCTATCGAGAATCCAATAAACTCCGTCATTGGAAAGAGCTCGGATCAACAAACAAGATAAACTTAATCGACAACACGAGTCATACTATTTCTGTTATCAGCAAACTTAGAAAAATAAATGTAAGGAACGATAAAATTCACTCGATCGAACGGCAATTGGTAAGCTTATTCAAGTACCCAAAGAAATCATCAAATAAACAGATATCGTTTAAATGTTTGCAACTTTTGTCAATAGTACACATGTCAGCAACCACTGTTTGATTAGTCCCATTCAAACAGCTCAATTTAATTAGCCGGATACAAGGTGATAAATTATCTGAAAATTATAGAACGTTTCCATAGCTTTTCTTCGTCATGTATCATGTTCGGCCAAACTAACCTGATCAAAACGACACCAGGATGAGGAGTTAAAACAACTACTTACATTGTGGAATTCAGACAAACTTTCAATCAGGACTAATTTGAACGTCAATTCATCTAAAGGCTCCTGCACTCTTGTACACACACAGATTGACACAAAAAAACTACTTGGCTCGACCGATTAACATTGGCTTGCTTGACAAATCCTATAAAAAATCGTTGGAGACGGCTATTAACAAAGTGCTAGAAAATATCTGGGGGATGAAAGGCATAAAGTTTATTTCGGGCGAGGAAAAGACATTCGAAGCTGGTCGTTAATTTTTGAACGAAGTGGGTAACAAAGCCAGTCCTCGAAAAGTGTATACTGTTTATTTTACGTTCACGGGGATATAGATGGGAGAAAAACAGTTCAATTACTTAAGAATTTAGGTAAACCTAACGATCTTTAAATTCCGTGTCTCGTATTTCAGATCTTTCTTGACGAACCAATGAATGCATGAATGATCTCAAGATGTTCAACCTCACCCCAAAAAGCTTCGATTCGACTATCGAACGGAAGATCTCAGGTATCACTGAATCCTTATCAATCGAGCATGACTCAAAAATCAAGATTATTGACTAGTCAGATTAATTTCAAATTGAACATCACTCACAATTGATCGCAGCTGTCGCATT